>JAQGAO010008890.1:0-10042 GCA_034697705.1 Ommatoiulus sabulosus | reverse complement strand
GGAAAGGAGTCCAATGTTGAGAAAACTTTGCGGACGTCCTTTTTGAATTGCCCCTATGATTTTTGAATAATTTTCAATTTTCCCACTTTCAAAATTTTAATGTTTTAAAGTCTGTTTAAACTACTCAAGAAATGCTAATGGTAATTCACATCGGCACATTTTTAAAATAAAGTATGAAGAATATTTCATGAAATATGTTTACAAATTGCACTTAGTTGTATGTTTTGCAATGTCGTTCTTAACTTATTTTTATATAAGAAAACCTTCACGCTGTTATTAAAACGAGCAATGCTTATTATTGCCTTCAATTTTGCAACTCATATTCATGTACTGTATGCTCACACGCAATTCAAACTTTTTGATGCAAAATCACGTGAACTCCATCATTTAAGATAGATTGAGGCAGTTTTTTTGCACGAACTCATCGTGGTAACGGTTTGTCGCACATTGCAGCGGGACTCCCGCTCAAAAACAGTCGAAATTAAGACAGCAATCTTATTAGTCTCATTTGCATATAATGCGCCATAATAGAGGCATTCAATTAGGTTTCCAATATAGAGCTCTACAGCACTGTACTGAATATATTCAGTTGCATGGCCATGGGAGGAGGTGCTCGTATACCCTGGCGGTGGCAGCCAGCCTAAGTGTTGCCATTCCATTAGCATTAGTCAGTGATTGTTGTCTGCTTGATTTAATGGATGATTTTCATTCTCTATATACGGATTTTTGGAATAAATTTTAATCGGATCATTTGCCACGTCATTTGGCTTTCCATTTAGAGCATTTCCGCACCAATGCCAAAATGGCGACGCGTAATTGATATAACAGACGATTAGGAGCACGTTTCGCTTAATGGGATTATTATTGAATAAAAGGGACCCAACGACGAAAAATACACACGAGAAACATCGTGGCGAGATCACGCATGGACTCACCCCCCGGAACGCGGGGTGACGAACAGAAAAGGGGGGATTATGACGTACCCTTACAAAAATGCACTCTTGCAAAACCGCGCGGAAGAGGGACACTTTCAGAACTTCGCATGCCCATCAAACGCATCTCGGTGTGGAGATAATCGCGTTTGACATTATATGACAAGTGGCGACATCTGGAAAAATGCTCTGGCGTTTGGATCGAATGAGCCATGAGTGAGTATAACTTAACATCAGAAAAAAGTATGGTGCAGTCAATCCTAGTTGTGAAGCACAGGTGGTGCTATTAAATCATTATCGAATCCTCAGGAACGTATTCCATTTAATTATCTGAATTCATGCAACATTTCTTAAAGAGTCGTATAAACAAATTAAACAACTGGAAATACTAAAAAGAAACTTATGTACTTTCGTGAATTGCAAATGTATGGGATAACAATGAGCGTCCCATGTTCCACCTTCCATTTAATCTTATTTTCAATGTCTTATTTTGATGGATTTTACCTGCAAAAAATAAAATTAACATAAATTTCGGGATACACGTACTTTAATTTTTGTGGAAAATACATGACAGATTAACTGTTACAAAATAAATTTTCATCCCTCCAGAAAGTATGATGAAAATTTCTCAAAAGTTTGCAATTAAAACCTTGTAAATTGTACATGTACTGTAGGCTCTACAGCTTAATCGAGACTGCAAAATAAGACTAAATTACGCTTAATTTGTACGAAATATACAGACTTTGGAAGAGGATAATTTAAATTTCATATTTTGCTCTGGTTTTTCAGGGATCGTTCATAGCTTCTGCCAGCAAAATTTGCATGGCTTAAATTCTGGACATAAGGTATTTTGGAACAAAAATGGTAGCCAGAATGAAGCAGCTTACCCCCACATTCGGTATTTAGCGGAAGACTATAACAGAAATGCATTTTGGCCATTTTTTGAGTAATAAATACAACAGCAAGTTTTGGGAAAATTAATTCGCCGAAAGCAATTCCCCCAAATTGCGAAAAAAAAACTGATTGCAGGGCAGAATAAGTACTGCCTCTGAGATTTAACAAGCCTAACGACCTCGGATGCATCCACCCTCAAAGTTTCCCATTCTCAACGAACTTTCACTTTTATGTTCCTATTGCTATCATTTGCCGAGGCAATTTCGGGTGCCACACTGCCAATTTTCTGTCAATGATTTCCCATTTGTCTCCTCAGTCCAATGGAGAACAGTGCGCGTTGAATTGATATTACCCATGGTTATGCTGCAAAAATAGCCCGGATGCTGGAGTCTGGGTCCGCCCAAGGCATGTGATGCGTGTTGATGGGGCAAGGACTTCATTCTCAGCATCCTCGGATGTGTCACCGATTGCACCATCAAGCGTTAATTTCTGTCTGCGTATAAAATGTGTTCAATGCCGCTAATTTGCCGCAGGGTTTGGCATTTTTCCCTTACTCGGCTAAACGTTTATATATATATACATGTAGACTACTAGGATCTGCGACTCCCGAAAGCAAACCCACTTGCCCCTAACATTGCCAATGCATGCACCACTTAATGCCAACTGTAAATCAATAGCCATTTGGAAGCGAGCTATATCCCTAGTACAGACCTCTCTCATTCCCATCACAATTCAAGATTATTGTAGAAAATTGCACCAAATAACGAGAGGCCACTTTCCAACAACTGTCATATATATAGTACAGCCATAGCATATACAAGGAAAATGATTTGCCATTAGTGCCGTGATTTACAATGTAACCGCGGTCTGCATGGCATTGGTTTGTGTAAAGCTGAAGTGTACAATCAGAAAATACGTGCTATTTGACAAAGCAAAAATCTTGTTACATCTGCATTGTCAACTTTTTACAAATTAAATAAAAAACGCGTCAAACGTTGTCTAAAGCATAACTTCAAAAATTATGTATACAGTATACGATACCTGTCCTTCTTTTCAATGTTTTATGAAGAACTTAATTTGCATCTAATAAGAGGGTGATAAATCTTGTACACTGAACCTATATGTATTCCTACAATTTTAGGAAACAATTCTTAATATTACACTTAATTGGAAAATAATTTTCCCAATGGTGATTTGTGAAATCTGCTTTTTCCCTAATGCTTAAAACTCGTTATATTTTCTACTATACTTCTTTAAAAAAAATTCCCCCATTATCCAAAAATGCCATGTATTTTGCAGCATAAAATTAAATAAATCATGTGCTTGCAAAATCACTAGCACTGCTTATGCAAGGTTATAAATTAGGTTGCAAAACAAGGTACACTGAACAAGGCAAGACGTTATATCGTATATAAACTAGTATACCGTTATTACTATGATAGTATACAGCACATGTGTAGTATACACTAAGCAAGGCAAGACGTTATATCGTATACATGTACATGTATAAACTAGTATACCATTATTACCAGTACTAGGATTGTATACAGCTGTGTAGTAGTATACCAATTTTAAGGGTATGAAAAATTGCTTTTGCATAAGTGCTCTTAATGTGCACATCTGTAAATCTATTCATGGTCTTCTGCATGTCAGAGTGTCCTTTATACCTGATTTACATTGCATTGACGAACGGTGGAGACGAACTTTGGCTCGGGTGTAATTCGAAATCCCCTAATACGTCATTTTGTCGTCATCGTTCCGCCTTCGGCAGTAATCGACGACTTCGAAGAGAGCTCCAACAAGTCGTCTCTGACGTTTTCAAAATGACGTGAAAACCGTCTCCACCGTTAGTCGATTTCATTTTGGATCTGGATGGCGCCGCTGATCACCTCCATTGTTCGTCGATCATCAGTGCAATGATAATCAGGCATTTCCGTGCTAATGGAATGATAGCGAATACAGGTCGAGCATCCCTTATCGGAATTTCCATCGAAATCTGAAATACATGTATTCCAAAATCTGAATGTTTTTGAACGCAGACATGAGGTCAGAAAAGATTTTAAAATATTGTCTAAGATTGCGTTCATGAAGCGACGAGTGTATACAGTATATCAAATGACTATCGTGAATATAAATGAGGAAAATCTATAAAAAATTGCTTTGAGCAAAATAATTTACTATTATTTTAATAAATAATACACGTATACAGAATAGGTAATACTTCGCGGTTATTTAAAATACTTAATTTTACTGATTAGACTACATGGACTTCATACATATAATTCAAGATCCACAAGGAAGAAATAATCCCAAAAACTATGAAATCAAAGTTCAGACAGACTTTTAGTCAACAAGACTATCCAAAACGTAAAATTTTAGATTAAAATTCGATGGAATGGACTTTTCCACATCTGAAAACGCGAACTATATGGTGGGCTATTATTAAATTCTATAGAAAATCCAATAAGAAGAAATAATCCAAAAAATTATGATATCGAATACCATCTAAAACGCAAAAATTTAGATCAAAATTCGATATAGAATGGACTTTTCCACAACTAAAAACATGAAGTTATATAGTGTGCTATTTTTGAATACTCAAGAAAATCCACTAGGATAAATACTCCTAACAACTATTATGTCAAAGTTTTGGTCACCAATATTCGATAGAATGGACTTTTCAAAATATGAAGTACATTGATATACGGTATGTTACTTTTAAATTCTCGTGAAAATTCCACCAGAAAGAAAAAATTCCAAAAACTAAATGATATCGAAGTTGAGACAGACTTTTTTTAGTCACCACTATACCATCCAAAACGCAAAATGTGATATTAAAATTCGATGGAGTGGAATTTTCCACATCTAAAAACAAGATCTACTGTATTATGTGCTATTTCTAGCTGTATATTAAGAGCATACAGTATAGTTGAAGCAGGAGTTCTACCATACATTTAGAAAATATTGCATTTACATACCTTGGCTTCTATATTAAACATGTACTTTATATTTGCTCAATCCTCTTTAACGAATCATATTCCTTCTGGCCCAAAACGAAAAATAGCCGATAAGGGCAGTGTCCTTATCGGCTAAGGTATTTATTAAATATGGCTGCCACACATTTGGCCTCCATCATTTAATGTGGTAATAAGAAGTCATTTTCTCGCCAAAAAAGGCCATTTGGCACGGCGACTCATTCCAGTCAGTTTGACCAATCTCGATTCGGAGACCAAGGAGTGCTTAAATTGGCATCATTCAGTTTAGTACATCGGGTATCAATAACCCCCCCAAGCCTTTTGGACATGTAATAATTTCGGATGATTTCTGAGCATTCGACTCCGTTTTTGTCGCGCATGGCAGCATAGAAGAAGATAAATTTACAAATTCCAACTGAATAACTCTACAAGGCAAATTGCCCACTTAATATCAATCGTTCGCTGGAACGGGTCAAGCGAGCCTTTTAAATATAGGATGGACACTGCCTCGGATCAAAACGACTCGCGTTCACGTCCGTAACACTTTGATTTATCACCGTGATTTTTCATGCAACTTGCATTTATGATGGAAAATGTGATATTTGTCATGCTGAAATGAGCACTAACGTCCAAATAAGAAACTTTTCAGCGCTAAGTGAAAAGAGAAAAATGCTCGAGCAACCAAAGATGTACCCGCATATCTAAAAAACAGAGGGGTTATACATATAATGGATGTCCTACTGGCATAGTATTATGAGGGAATTTTATAGTCCAGAGAAAATCCATTCCAAGTTGGTGTTCGTTTGGTCAAGATGTCACGGATTTATACATGTAGACCTACAGTCATAATTTTAAATTGACGCTCATGATTATGTTCTGAACTGTATTGTAAAACCGTAAAATTTGAGACAATGCCATGCAGAAACGGATGGTCTGATATCTATCTGTAAGCGTATAAAAGTTGCAGAGGAATGGCAAAGATGTTTTTAAAATATTCTCAACTGCGGATTATATAGCTATCGATACCGCTCAACCTTACATTGATTCCTCAATGTTGCTCCTATTATCCTCAAACAATAATTCTTGTAAAATAAAAACTTCCGTCAAATACTGTATAAACACGTGTCAGTTATCCTCGGACAAGATATAGCGTTTAGTATACAAGTCATAGTTATTGATTGATTTTGAAAAAAAAAAAATAAGTAAAACTGTAGATTGCATTTTAAAATGGAATTGAATAAATTATTTTATTTCAACTTCTAAAATCCTGGGGGAAACAGGAGCAGATTTCCGCGTAACCTTCATTGACCTTCATTATACCCTCAAATAATCGTTAATATTTTATAAAAAAAAACGTTTCTTTAAATTTACAATCACGTATACCTGTTCATATAATATGCAAGTTACAGTTTTATCTTCCATATGCACTGTACAGCGTACATGTACACTTGTATACATGTATGTAAATATGAAGAAGAATACCATTTACAATGGATTACATTTTGTTATTAAGTTTTATTTGAAATTCACTTCGTCTAACTTGACATCGTGAATGGCATAGCGAACCATTTCATTAAAAATGCCCAACTTTCATTATCGACACTGTTCATTCCCTTCACATAGCCAACACTCAGTTTACCCCAGAAGGGGAATCATGTCCCATTGAGCAAATGATTGTCAGTTGCGTTTCTGAGATACAAGGACAGTGTCCATGGATGGATGCTCGAGATGCCCCTCGCGGCGCCCTTTTTCAGCAACATGTGTATCCATGGCAGATTCGCAGATTAGCCGGCGTTCATCCGATTAACCCCTTCTTTATCCCTCGCACATTTCCAACCCTCCAAACGCATTCTGGACGAAAGAAAAACACAGCGAGAGACCGACGAGAAAACCTGGACGAATTTCGAGGTCCGTTTCAAAGCGGTCAGAAGGCCCGACTGACCAGCCCACGTGATAACGCGAAGGCCAGAGTTAATCACGGTTTACGCCCAGTCCATGTCTTCGACGTCGCATGGGGTCAACCTTCCCTATTTGAAACAAGTTATTTCCTATCAAGTTCTTGAAACTCACACTTTTAACTCACCCAGGACACTAATACCTTTCTCCTCACTTTTAGAAAGTGAAGACGACTTTATTACAACTCATCCTCCCCACCCCACTTTTCCCTAAAATTCGGGTGTCTGCATTGCTACCTTTACCATCTTACAGTATACAATCAACTGAACACTGTGCATGTAATGTATGCCAGCACTGCATATGGTTATTGGTGTAAGCATATACCAGCAATTACTGCCTGACTATAGGTACCCTGGAAATTACACTATATATAGGAAGCAACATTTACGCAGTAATGTATATAAATATTTTCAATTATAATTAAATTTGAAATTAAATATTCAACAGACCATGAGAGTTTTATAAGTATGTATACCTGTAGTGTAATGCAAAACATTGCCTTGAAATGAAATTGGCCCCAGCGAGTAATGATGAGATAAAACTATTTTAGGAATTTGGAAATGTTTTCAATTCTTAATATTAAGGTGCGGCCACACTGAAGCAAACACCAAACAAAAAATCACAAACATACGGAACACCATAACGGAAGAATGGTTTTTTTTACGTAATGACGCAAAACGCGTCATTTGACGCATAGTGCCCGTATGTAGGTTGCTTCCTAATGCCAGGAACAGAATTTGCTAAAAATGTTTGCTCCGAAATTTCTAGCAAACAGCAAACATTTTGACGAAAAAAGCTGTTTCCAGCAAACACGTTTGCCGGCTACAGACTGAAGGAAACAGCAAACAGCTTGTCCCAAAATATGTTTGTCCAAATGTGTTTGTGCAAACATGGTGAACGCACCACCCAGACAAAGAACAAACAATTTGAGCAAACAGCAAGCATAAATACTGTTTTTGTTTGCTTCAGTCTGTACCGCGTCAAATGACGCGTTTTGCGTCATTATATGTACAAAAAACAAAAAACATAATAATCTTCCGCTACGGGGCTCCGTATGTTTGTGGTTTTTTGTTTGCTGTTTGCTTCGGTGTGGCCGCACCTTTAAGAAGCAAATGCTGCCACATCCAGGAACGTTTTGGAAAACGTAATTTTTTCCATTCGAGTATATTTACATGTAATACAAAATTCTTCAAGTTATTTGCAAAAATTAATTTTAGGAATTCATATTCAAAAATAGGCTCGATACTGCAGATGCAGACGCAAATTAGTGTGGTTACATTTTTTGCGGATGTTTTTCGAATCGCACGTGGGCCCGTTCACGAACTTTCTCGTCAAAATATATATATATACAAGTGTGTATAGCGTGCAAACCTTTCAATTGAATGAGGCGGCAATTAAAATTGCCACCAGGAGGGTCAATAATGACCCCCTATAGTCGCCGAAAATAACCAAAAGTCAATCGGCATCGTGGATTATTTCATAAATCAGGATTACGTGGGACCGCAGCGGTAGAAAGCACGCGTTAAGCGGGTATGTCTTTACCCCATTTTTTTCACACGCGCAAAATCTCATCAAAAGTGTGCCTAATTTTATTTTGCCATCGATGATACGCCAGAACCGATTAATCAGCATTACGCACGATGCGCGAACAAATCGACGACGTCTGCCAATTGCAGCCGTAACGGGACCAAATATAATAAACTTCAGAAAAGTTGCAGTTCATCGAAGGGTGGGGGGTAAACAAGAATCACGATGAATATCTGGCCGGAAAACGCTGCAGACGATCAGCCTTTTCATGCAAATATGGCGGAACGTCCGGCCACTGGCGTCCGTTTAGCCTCTCTCCGCCATTTTCGAGGGAGTCGCAGCACGTGCGCGCTTCACCCCTCTCTACGGCGCACAATGGCGCTGGGGTCGCGCACGTGCAAGCCGTGCTAAACGCACGAATATGCTTATCGTCCTATTCTAGTGTCCCGAACCGAAAATGGCGTTGATTTTCGTACACTCTCCCCCCATTTTTCCCTCTAATCCTTGCCATGGCCATTTGCAGAAGCGTCGTTTAATATATTCGGCTTTTATCGGATCAATTCAGCGCGTTTGACCCCCCTTCACTTTTTTTGCGCTTCGGTACCATCTCTCGCTGACAACCGTGCAAAATTTGGCCCCCCAACTCAACGAGGTTTGGGGCGAAAACGAAATAATATCGAGCCAATGAAACGAGAAACGAGACGAAAAAAATCCACGAGAGCAATCTATCGGAAATTGACACGCATAGCGGACGATGTGATGGCGCAACGGGGATTTTATCAGAAGGGCAGACGCGTCGAAATTGAAATTCAGAAGAAAAAAGTCGAATTTGAAGTCTATTGACTATGCCAAATCAACCACGGTCATTACCGAAATTTACATTTGAAAGACGCGTGGTGATGCCAGTTGCCAATGTGTGTACCTTAACGCCGAGCGAGGTTGATATTGGGTGTTTGCCTTCGACATCAACACATCCGCCATTCAATATTTAATAGGATTATCCGAGTCTTGACCAATACACCGTTGTGGCGATGACGTCAAAACGAGACATCCGATGTGTAGCTCTTTTTTATCGTTGCAATTATAACTCATAATATACCACGCAACGCGTTTCGCGTAACTATAGTACATAAGGTAGGCTATACACACCAAGGAAACTAATGAAACTGAAACTTCGTTTTCTAAACCGGAATGCAAGATTCCGAAACCCGGCTTTATATATATATATATATATACGGTGAGAAGGAGTATTCGTTGTTCAAAATGCATGGTCAAAAATAATAAAGGGCCTCAGGACATTGACGGTTAGTTTTTCGGATACTCGAGGTGCATCTGATTAGCTATAAATGGTCAATTACCTCGAAGCAATTCTCGATTGCTTCTTTATTGCCCGTGTATTAATTATTAAAAATCCAAATCCCAGAAAACACAGACGATATATATAGGTTTACTTATATAGTTTGCGTGTATATATTTCATGAGACGCGAATAGCTGATGCCCGGCCGGCCATACACGGGCCGGCCGGGCATAAAAGAAGCATCTTAAAAGAGCGAGTTCATCAGGCGACCATTACGTTCATAATCAAAATTAAAATAATTATGCAATGCATGTAGACTGTAAGTCAATTACAGCCTTCTGGAACACCAAAAACGCGTCCATTGAAACACAAAGTGTAACAATAATAGAATACAAACACATGTTTTAACATGTTAACGTGTTTTAACATCCAATTTTTTAAGCGCATTTTTGGTGTTGCA
>JAQGAO010008889.1:0-10043 GCA_034697705.1 Ommatoiulus sabulosus | reverse complement strand
AAATTTATCGCAATCATGGCGATCCAAAATTAATACTTCTACGAGGTATCTTGGAAAATTTTCGAAGCACAAATTTGAAAAATTTTCCACGTTTGCTGAGCATTAATTTGCAAAATGTTCTACGTTTTCCAAGTACAAATTTAACGAATTTCGCACTTTTTCTGAGCAGAAATTTTTATAATTTTCCGAATACAAAATTTTCCTATTTCAAAAATTTTCATACAGTTTTTTTTCATTTTTAAAAAAAACTTCTACGATAATTTTCAAAATTGTCGTTAATAAATTTAAAAAACTTTTTTCCAGCGTGAATTTCAGAAAATATGTCAATTTTTCAAGTTTTTATTGGTCAGGGGAATTTTTTAAAAAATTGGAAAAGTCAAGGAAGTTGAAAATGAATGTTCTGGGGAAATCCTGTTTGCATTAAAAGTTATCACGAAAATTAGGACATGCTAAAAGTAGGCGTAGCTTTTCGTTACGCTTTATTTCAATTGCGTCAAAAATCATTGGAAATTTGTTCGACGAAATACAAAAAAATTTCAAAATTTTAATAATACAAAAAACCAAATTTTAACCAAAAATTATCAAAAACTAGCTAAATAAACGTGAAAGATTCGTTTGTTTAGTAAATAAAAATTATTAATTCGTTTACCGATTTAACTAATAAGATCAATTTAAACAAAATTCCTGTTTTTTTAAAGCGGAATTATTAGACAGAAAAAAACTTACACTTCAACTTAAGTATTAAAAATTTCAAAAAAAGTACTAGGGTTCCCCCAGAAATTTCATTTTCATCTTCCCTTACTTTTCCAGGATTAAAAAAAATTCCCTTACCAACGACAACTTGAAAAATTGACATATTTTTTAGAGTTGACTCTGGAAATTATTTGTTTGAATTTACTAACGACAATTTTAAAAATTAAAATAGGAAAATTTTCAAACATTGTGCTCGGAATAAATGAGAAATTTTGCAATTTTGACTTCGGAAAATGTTAAAATTTTTCAATCGGAAAACGATTTTGCAAATTAGTACATAGAAAACGTGGAACATTGTGTAAATGTTTACATGGAAAATGTGGAGAATTTGTGCAAATTTGTACTCGTAAAATGAGCCCTGAGCTAACCGCGTACAAGTATTAATTTTGGATCGCCATGACTGCGTTAAATTTCCTTAACTTTTTTCAAAATTAACTATTCTTTGCTGACTTTTCCAGGTTTTTCAGGTCTGGGGGAACCCTGTTTTAACTACTAAGGCGGATATTAGGAAAAGACTTTTAGAAGAAAAAGTTCTGAAAAAAGGGTTTTAAAATTGAGCAAATATTTATTCGTGGGGAAATGGACGTGTGAAACATTTTTTCCAAATTGATTATTGAAAACTTGGAAAGTTTTGCTGGATTGATTATTGAAAATATGAAAAATTTTGTAGAATTAATCGTTGAATGAATGGAAAGAAATTTGGAAAATTAAACATAGAAAAATTAAACAAATTTAAAAAACAACAACATCTTTGCATGTCCATCTTGTGAACCAATTCAGAATCCACTGGATGTGAAATATGTGAGAAAACGTAAATGGATGTCAAATAATAGTTTCATCAAGAAAAATACTCGGATTAGTCTTGTCTTACGCAATAAACTATGCATTTAGCTACGGACAATTCATAAAATCTTATTAAAATAATTCGTAACAAGGATTTTCATATGTTCGAAAGATTAATTTACAATTGTAAGCATTCGTAGATATATTAATATAGTTGTGAATATTTTGCTCAATATCATAAGTAATTTTGATTATTAAGTCAGTATTTTATTATTACAAAATCTCGTCGCATGAGGGAATTCGAATATTTGTAAAGTACTTGTATATCAAAATTATGAAAAATATATTAGAAAACGTGGAGAATTTCGCAAATTTTTTCTCCGATGTAGAAGTACTTATTTTGAAATGCAACAATTAAATATCACCTTAGCAAAATCATACAATTTTTTCTAAAATCTCACACCATATAATTGTCAGGTGAAAGATTATGTTAACAGCGAGCAGGAATCGTGTCATCGTAGTGTACAAAGTGACCACGGAGTCGCGGTCATCTAAACTCCGATGGACATTATTTGTACACCCTGTACGTTACATCAAACGATGCTTAAAAACGAAAATACTGACCTTAGAATTTCATTTTTTAAAATTAAAAAAAAAATTTCAGCATTAAAATTACTCGTCCATTTTTTTTTAAAAACCCCAAAAAATTCGCATTTATTTTCAATTTTTAGTTTAAAAGAAATTCGACAGGTTTTGAAATTAGACTACATTTGTCTTTAGTTTTTAAGTATAAGATAAACGATGAAAATATCAACAATTTTCATCGTTTCTCACATTTTTCACGAAACTAAAAAAAATAAACATGAGAAAAATGCATTCGCACGTAAAGTATTTTCGTTTATAGTACCGAGCAAGGTGTCTGAGTGGTTTATTTGGTTATCATTCTCGCCTCGCATTCGGTAGACCTGGGTTCGATTCCCGTGTCGGCTATCCTCGACTGTGGCTTTTCATGGTTTCCCACAATCCTTTGAGGCGAATGCTAGGATAGTTCCTACAATAAATCGGCCATGACCGTATTCCCTTAATGTGGGGCCCAATCAGCTAGTCAAGTACGTAAACAATTTGTTTGGGTTTGGATGTTGTTTTCGTCTAGTTCCTGTGCATTAAGCTCTTTCAGTAATACGTGGAAACCTGTTATGCGAACGTCCTGTAAGAATTTTTTTTAGAACATTTTACAAAAAAAATTATTAAAAAATAATTTATTTTGCTGAATTCCAATCGTCCAAAACGTGTACACTGGTAGCACTGGTGTAGACCGAGTGTATATGTTTCTGCACTCATTTCATTCCATTGGTCCATGGTGCATACTTTAATAAAGTCGGTGCACCCTACTGGACTATCCCATTGGTCCAAAAATGTGCACGGAGTGTACACTGACTTCACCGTCGAAAGAGACAGTGTAGTCGGTGCATCCAACCATGCAGGCCCTCTGACAGAAATTATTTGTGGGCGTGCAATGTTTGTTCCTGGCCCCTTTTCTTCTTTATTTATTCAAAACATTGCCAAAATTTTCTAAATAGGACTTAAGAATTCCTTTAATATTTTAAAATATTCTCACTGAACAATTTTCAAAATTTTGCAAATTTGTCCTCGGAAAAGGGTGAAAATCGTAAAGGTTTATATAAAGAAAAAATTAAACGTTTTACAAATTTGCACTCGGAACAAGCGCAACATTTTAAAAATTTGTACGTTATAAGAGCTTGAAAATATTGTCAAAAAAATGTGATAAATCACGTAAATTTTTTCTCAAAAAACGTGGAAAATGTTGTAAATTGTACGAGTTTATACTCAGAAAGGGTTGAAAATTTTACAAATATATCCTCAAAAAACGTTTAATATTTTGTGAATATGTCCTCAAAAAATATTGAAAATTCTGCAAATCTGTAAAGTTAATTGAATTTTAAGTTTAATTTTAGAGAAATTAAGAATTTAATTGAATTTTGAGTTTAATTTTAGAGAAATGTTGAAATTAATTGAATTTTTAATTTAATTTTAAAGAAATGTTGAATTTATTTGAATTTTGAGTTTCATTTTGAAGAAATTTTGAATATAATTTAAGTGTCAGTTTAATTTTAGAGAAATTTTGAATTTAATTGAATTTTTGCTTCATTTTTTAAAAAAATAAATTTAACAGAATTTTGAGTTAAATTTTAAAGAAATGTTGAATTTAATTAAATTTTGATTTAAATTTTAAAGGGGAACTCAAAGTAGTCTGTCATGTACGAATTGTTCAATAGATGGCGCCACTTAACAAACCGAAATTTTACCCTTAGGCAAATTTAAAGGGTCCCAAAACGAGTTGACAATGATGCCAAATACTGTCTCTGGATGTCTTTGTTTTAATCCTTCTATTTTAAGTTTCATGAAATATCATGTGGTTGACCTAAATTTCCCCCCAAACCTCACACCTCATTGTGAAATGTTTAAGGTATGTCCCTTAGGGGCATTGCCAGGAAACTTTTCTAATGTTCGTTCTCCAAACGGATATTTTCTGAAGAAATGTTCTTTACCAGTTGACCTACATGTCAACTGAAAGAAGATCGTTTCAAACATGCAGAAATTTCCGACTTTTCACTGATTTTACTGATTCTACGTGGCTAGCTCAAGGCTTATTTGCAAACTTTTCAACAGTCTGAACTGCGGAAAACTTAGTTCGTAACTTGAGGGGGTCTGAAAATGCGTGTTCGTATTTAGGTACATACGAAGTTGGGGTTTGCATCACGGAACATTTCTTAGTGAAAAATTAAAACCAAAATTTATAAGTATTAATAAACGAATCTTGGAAACACGAGTAAATTCATGAAATGTTTGTTATAATTTCGGGTTTTCTCTAAAAAAATGATATCAACAGTCCTGTTTTGTTGGTAATATTTTCATCACAACGATTTTGAAAAAAAAATTGCCTTTATTCAGTTTGAAATTTCATATAAATTCAGAAATAAAACGAATCTCGTGAAATTCTGATGTCCTAAAATGTCACGTATTATTTATTGTATTCTAGAAAATATTGCACTTTGATGCAATTCAACTATCAAATAAAAAAAATGACAAAATGCAACCTATCAGATGTTTCGTGATAAAAACTTGAAATAGATACTGCTGTGATAATGAGAAAAATTTCCTTTTTCAACTTCCCTGACTTTTTCAGGTTTTTGAACAAATTTCCCTGACCGTCATTGGCAAAGTTAAAATTGAAATACGCCAATGTCATCCACTTTGAAAAATTAACCATCCATTTGGAAAAATTAACAAAGAAACTTTTTTTTACCAAATTAGCAAGCAAACAGTTTGAAAATATGACAAATTTATATTCGGGAAATGTAGAACATTTTGAAAGTTTGTACTCCGAAAAGGTTTGGTAATTTTTAAAATTTGTTCTAAAAATCTGTTCGAAAACTGTTTCTCATCCATACCGCTCTCGAAAACAGTTGACATTAGCATGCAAACATTTTGAAAATTTGACAAATTTATATTCGAAAAATGTTGTAAATTTTGAAAGTTTGTACTCCGAAAAGGTTGAAAATGCGTGTTTTTAGTAAAATATTAAAACCAAAATACAGTATATAAGTATCAATAAACGAATCTCGTGAAATTCTGATGTCCAAAAATTTCACGTATTATTTATTGAGTTCTAGAAAATATTGTAATTTGATGCAATGCAACGATCAAATAAAAAAAAATGTCAAAATGCACCCTCTCAGATGTTTCGTGATAAAAACTTGAAACAGATTATCTCATTATAACTTTTTCCCAAAAATTCCATAAATTTCCCCGAAAACGACACTTAAAAACAAATTGTTTTAAAAATGATACTGCTGTGACAATGAAAAAAATTTCCTTTTTTAACTTCCCTGAAATTTTCATGATAAGTCGTTCTTCACGTTCAGAAAACGTGAAAAAGTGTGTAAATTTGTAAATGGAAAACGTGAAAAATTTTGAAAATCTGTACTCCGAAAATGGGCCCCAGTGCGAGCAATGAATTTGAGAAGCAATTCGGCAAAGTTGCTTCTCAAAAATCTGAAAATTTTGCAAATTTGTACTCGGAAAACATAGCAAATTTTGCAAATTTGTACTCAGAAAACGAGGAAAATTTGGTAAATTATTACTCGGAAAACGTGGAAAATTGTGTAAATTTGTACATGAAAAACGTGGAAAATGTTGCAAATCTGTACTCCGAAATTGTGGAAAATTTTGCAAATTTCTACTCGGAAAACGGACCTCAGTATTTTCCAAGAAATTGAATGTGTTTTACATATTTTTTAAAAACTGTAGTAGTAAATGTCAGTGTAAATTTCTAAAAAATTGTCCAAATAAAATACCAATAAACTTTCCTAAGATATGTCAATGAAATTTTGCAATTTACGATGACTCCAATAATTCCAAAATACTGAAATATATAAAAAAATAATTAGAAAAGAAAGTCAATTTCGAAGAATATTTTATAAACCCAATGAAGGAGGAGACGATGCGCGCAGGTTTAACACGTAGATTGTTGACTTATGGCGTATTCCAATGGTCCACACTAGTGCAGAGCAGTTTCTTGCCAGGGCATTGGGCAACTTGTTCACGTGTCTTTTTTGTTCAGTGCAACCTCATGACGTCATAATCCGCCATGCTAAGTGACGTTTATACGCCATTTGCAACCGAATTCGCACCAGTTGAAGTTGATCCAATTTTTCCTATTTACTTCCTTATATGGGGGAAGTAAATAAAAAAAAAAACCTTAAACGCCAAAAGGACATCCAGAAATGATGTCACGCCGAAAAGTTATCCGTGACGGAGGTTTTTCGTCACTTTTCAGTCGTGTAACTTTTTAAACTGCATGTGGTGCGAACGTTCTCGAGCAAATTAAAAATGTAGGTGGCGTCTCAAATAGTTTTAGATATTTCAGGAATCCCGACCACCAAGGGTGCATTTTTAAACACCAATAATCGTGCTGCTTTTGCTCACAACTCTATTTGATACACGTCAAATTTTTATTTGATTGGCATTTCCAGGTGGAAAAAAAAAATATGGTCATACATAAAATGCAATCATTGAAATTCACTTAAAATGGAAGGAAACTAAGTCACCCATAAATTATACTTTACATGCCATCAATTCCTATTCATTTTAGAGCTAATGTTTTAAAAATATGCATGTTATTTAATCTGCCATTTGATAACAATTAAATGAACTAACTTAATTATTGTTGCTGTCAAGCATTAATAAAACATTTTATGAACATACATTATCGGCCTATACATTTGCAACTGGCTGATAAAAAATAATCATGTTGCTAAAAAATATATTTCATATACTAAATAATAAAAAGAAAAGTATGGAATTTAATAAATATTATTTAAAAAATGTTATATTTTTTAAATAGATTACGAAGCCTTTCTCTTTATTAAAACTCAACTGCAGAAAAATTTGAATTACTGTCGAGTGACTAAGAAAGATTGCTTATGAATAAAAGAAATACATTGCAAAACTTTTAAAATTTTCTGAGTGCAAATTTTCCAAATATCAAACTTACTGTAAGACAAATTTTCAAGATTTCCAAGCTTTTCCTAGAACAATTTCTTTTTCACATATTCTGTTGGTAAATTTTCTGCTGACAAATTTTCAAAATTTTCTCCTTCTAATTTTGTAAAATTTTTAAAAGTAAATGGTAAAGTTTGCAAAATATTAAATATTTTCATATGTAGATTTTGCTAAATAGTATAAATAATCTTGGCATATGATATGTCAATTTTGATGTTGTCTTGATCTGGGAAGTATTGTTTTTAAACCTGAAAACAATAGCGGGTCGCAAAGTCAACCGCAATAATCACATAAGGGAAACCCAGTCCAGCCCGCGGAAGGAGCCCGAGAAAATCGAACGCCCACATTTCGGCCGGTTCCTGCGCCAGGATCGGCTCCAAGAACCCCGAGGCCGGAACACAGGGAAACTTATTGTGCTGGCACTCTGGGCAAGAAGCGACGTACCGAGTGACGTCGCGCCACCACCCGGGCCAATAATACGCACGAGTCACCAGTGCCATGGTCTTGGACGTCCCGAAATGACCCGCCGAGGAAGCATCGTGACATTCACGAAAGACCTTCTCCCGAAGATGGAAAGGCACCACAACCAACAACCGAGGGGCGACGTTCGCAATAAAAAAATACAAGGCATCGCCCAAAACAACGTAACCGCCCTCGGACCGAGGCGGGACAGGGGCCCGACGACGGAGCAATTCCAAATCCGGATCCTTATGTTGCTCGACAGCTAGCTCCGCCTGAGACGTTAGCAGATAAAGATAAGCATCGTCATCCGTCTCCTGGGGCTCCGCCGACACCGGATACGGACTGAGACAGTCCGCATTGAGGTGCAACCCGCCCTTCCGATACTTAACCTGATAAGAAAACTCCTCCAGTTTGGCCACCCAGCGGCCCAACCTGGAGGACGGGTTTTTCACATTGCGCAAAAAACAAAGAGCGTGGTGGTCCGTGACGACCATGAACGGGTTGCACAACAAATAATGACGGAACTTCTCCGTCGCCCAGACCACCGCCAGCGCCTTCAACTCCGTAATTGTGTAACGAGACTCGGGACTGGACAGCGTCCTGCTTGCCTACACCAACACCCGTTGATCAGCTCCCTTACCCTGTTGCAGAATGGCACCCAAGCCCTGCAAGGACGCATCCGTATGCAGAGCCAAGGGCTGGTCGGGATCGAACATAGCCAAAACAGGGGCCGAGGTCAGCGCCATTTGCAGTTGCTCCATGGCCTCCTGGCACTCGGGTGACCAAGTAAACGCAGTGCTCTCGCTCGTCAGCACGATCAACAGCGCGGCGATCCGAGCAAAGTCCTTAATGAACCGGCGGTAATAGCCGGCCAAACCCAGGAAGCTACGGACCGCCGTACGAGTGGCAGGAACCGGAAAGGCCAAAACCGCTCGTACCTTCTCGGAATCCACGGCCACGCCAGCCGCACTGATCAGGTGCCCCAAGTATCGCACCTGGGGATACGCAAAAAAACACTTCTTCGGTCGTAACCGAAGCCTATGCACACTCAACACCTGAAACACTGCCTTTAAGTTCTTCCAAAATCCCTCGAACGAGCCCGCGAAAATGATGATATCGTCTAAATAGACAAGGCAATGCTCCTAATTCAGGCCGACCAACACCTGATCCAGGCCATATTGCATAGTAACGGGAGCATTGCAGAGCCCAAACGGCATTCAGAGGAACTCGAAATGTCCCTCCAAACAAGAAAAGGCCGTCTTCTCGATGTCTGTGTCGGCCATCGGCAATTGCCAATAGCCCGACATCAGGTCGAGCGTCGCAAACCATTTAGCACCATGCAGCAAGTCCAGGGCATTGTCGATCCGCGGGATCGGATAACGATCGACCCGGGTCTGCGAATTTAACCGGCAATAGTCGATACAGAAGCGGTACGAACCGACATTCTTGCGGATGATGACCACTGGGCTCGCGTATGGGCTTTTACTGGGGACGATGATTTTATTCTGAGGCATTTCTGCGATCTCTGTTGTAATGTGAGATTAATGGGCGAGTGTAAGCCCATACTCACCCCCACGGACCCAAGCACCAAGTTGGTCAGGCCAGAGGAGGCTAAGGTCGACAAGGAAGTGAAGTGCGCGTTTCCTTACCAGAGTCTTGTGGGCTCGCTCATGTACCTTGCAACGTGTACGAGGCCGGATTTGGCATTCAGCGTGAGCATGTTGAGTCAATTCAACACCTGCTACAGCAAACCTCACGTTGAAGCTGCCAAACGAACACTTCGATATTTGCAACGTACAAAAGCCTATGGACTCACTTACGGTGGAGGAGGAAACCAGCCCGTCGGTTACGTGGACGCCGACTGGGGTGGAAACACCATTGATCGGCGCAGCTACACTGGCTACGCTTTCTGTTTGGGTGGAGCGGCCATCAGTTGGGAAGCGCGGAAACAACGAACTGTCGCACTTTCCACCACTGAGGCCGAATATATGGCCCTAAGCGAGGGGGCCAAGGAGGCCATCTACTTGAGAACGTTACTTCAAGAGATGACCCGTGAGGCGTTGAGGGGACCTACGGTCATGTATAATGACAACCAAGGTTCCCATAAATTGGCGAAGAACCCGGTCTTCCACTCCAGGACCAAGCACATAGACTTGCGTCATCATTTTGTGCGCGGAGCCCTGGAGGACAAGCATATTGAACTTGTGTATATGCCCACGGAAGAGATGCCTGCTGATGTGCTGACCAAGGGACTCTTTGGGCCAGCACATGTGAAGTGCTCGCATCAGTTAGGACTTCGCCAGTGCAACGTCTAAGTGTTTTGAGTGTGTTGGATGTATTTCTGCTGTTGCCCCGAATCGTGTGTGTTTTTGTTTCGTATTGCTAAAGTGTTTTATTTGCATGTGTTTGAATTTTTCGCTTTCACCCCTCATTAAGAGGAGGTGTTGTAATATGAGATT
>JAQGAO010008888.1:0-10043 GCA_034697705.1 Ommatoiulus sabulosus | reverse complement strand
GGCTCGACCCCCCTACCATATGGCATTTAGTTGCTGACTGTAGGGTACTGAGTTGAATTGAATTGAATTGAATTAATGTCTGCTATTGGATATAAGTACAGGGTGTAAGTACAATGGCGGTTATTATCCATTATGTTACCTATTAGCCGAGCTCTTACTTAAAATATTGGAAATGATAGACTGGCAATTTTAAAGACGATAATTCCCAGTGACTTTGTGAACAAATTTTATAGGCATTTTATTATCTGTGTATATTGAATTATGTCCTAATATCTTACCGAAACACAATGGAGACTACTTCGCCAGTTGGAATGATATTTTAAAGTTATCAGTAACATAGACTTAGTTTATTTTATGATTGTATTTCAAAATGCTGTAGTTTTAACTCGAAATCTGGTAGTCGAACTCGAAATGCGGTAGTCGAATTAGAAATGCGGTATTCGGACTCGGAATGTGGTAGTCAAGCTCGAAATGCGGTACTCGGACTCGAAATGCGGCAGTCGAGCTCGAAATGCAGTACTTGGACTCGAAATGCGGTACTCGGACTCTAACGAAATGCAGTACTCGTACTCGAAATTCTGTACTTCGAACTCGAAATGGGGTAATCGTGCTCGAAATGCGGTACTCGGACTCGAAATTCTGTACTAGGACTCGAAATGCGGTACTCGTACTCGAAATTCCGTACTCGGACTTGAAATGTGGTTGTCAAACTCGAAATGAGGTACTTGGACTCGAAAAGCTGTACTCGGACTCGAAATGCGGCAGTCGAGCTCGAAATGCGATGGTCGAACTCGAAATGCAACGCATGAACTCGAAAGGCAGCGATCGAACTCGATATACAGCCCAATTACTCAATATGCATCATTTAAGTTTGTGTTGTTATATTTATGAATGAATGTTAAAAAATAATATTAAAAACCCATTTTTTTTCACAATTTATAAACATCTCTCCATCATTATTTGAACTTTATTAAATGAAACTATTCTTCGATAACCTTAATTTGTTTCGCGTTGCAAATTATTGATAATTAACGCTAACCCACGCTAATCAATATTAATTACGACAAGTTAATTCAACGACGACTTATCCTCAACTAAGTAGTATTTATCCAACTTTCAAGCTCGTTTTTTTCTCTTTTAAAACAGCGCTCGTTTTCAGTTGTATTTTTTCCAGATTTCGTTTTTAAACACCTAACTAAGACTCTCATTACGAGCTATAGAAAAGCCGCGTGATTCCACCATTAAAATTAATTAATCTTAAACCCCAGCTAGTGTAATCACAATTGAGGCTTAATCTAAAATTCCCCTGTTTATCATCGAGTTGAGTTTTTTTAATGACTTAGGATCTCATTAGTTTTTGGCAGGCGTTGAAAAGAAAAAGTCTTTACCTTCTTCCACTATTTTTAAAACAGCTTCTGCTCATATTTTAACGTTGACTTCGCTCGAGGATTTCATTTATTACGGGGGCCAACGTATGACTTAATTTTAGCAAAATGTCAGTGTAATATTCTAGATAATCGATTATTACCCCCAGAGAACCACTTTGGGGTTTAATGCAAAAATCTTCTTCATTTAGCGCAGCTTTTTTTTTTCTTCCATCGTCTTAAAAATGAGATGATCATTTAAGGTTGCTGACAGCCAGGGCCACCATTTTTAATTCGGCGCAGTGTCTTCACCACATCATTAAATATGCTTTTTTTATTCGCAGACGTTAGCGCGCTAGATATATGGAGCTACTTTCACGAGAAAATAAATTAATGTTGCGAGAAAAGGCAGTTTGTTTTTCGAGCTCATCTCATTGCTCGCCCAAGAAGCCTACGTATATTTATCAAAATCTTATAGGCGGATGTTTTAGCGTGTAAACAGCGCATTAGACGCTCCCGAAATGAATGTTAAATATTCATTTTCCGCGAGTCTAATCTATAGGTACGGCCTATAAGCGCTAGCGGGCAAATAGCGCAACGGATGGATGTGACATAGTTTCCATTTTGTGCCAAAAGTAAGGCAAGATCCTGAAATTTGCAAGGTGATACCCAAAAATAACCGGAATGGAACGAAGGCTAGATATGGTTAAGTCGAATCTAATGGGACGTCAATGTGTTTTTTCGTTTGAACCGTAGTTGGTATTATCAGAAGTCAGACAAAACATTATTTCAAACGATAAAGACTAAAGTTTCATCGATGTTTGGATGAAATTCTACTCTACGTATTTGTTGAGTAGGTATATTTTGAAATCAGTGCACTTTTGGTGCCTAAAGTAATGCAAAAGGCTGAAATATGAAGGTGCTACCCAAAAATAACCGGAATTGAACGAAGGCTAGATATGGTTAAGTCGAATCTAATGGGAGGTCGATGTTTTTTTTCGTTTGAACCGTAGTTGGTATTATCAGAAGTCAGACAAAACATTATTTCAAACGATAAAGACTAAATTAAGTTTCATCGAAGTTTGGATGAAATTCTACTCTACGTATATGTAGAGTAGGTATATTTTGAAATCATTGCACTTTTGGTGCCTAAAGAAAGGCAAAATGCTGAAATTTGCAAGGTGATACCCAAAAATAACCGGAATTGAACGAAGGCTAGATATGGTCAAGTCGAATCTAATGGGACGTCAATGTTTTTTTTTCGTTTGAACCGTAGCTGGTATCATCAGAAGTCAGACAAAACATTATTTCAAAAGTAAAATGAAATTGCTTCATTTTACCGACTTGGTAAAGTGTATGAGGTGCTACCCAAAAATACCCGGAAATACCAACGCTCATATTATCATAAGTCAAACAAAACAAGAATTCAACAATAACATCTAGCGTTTCATCGATGTTTTGATGAAATACTACCTCACGTATATGTGGGGTAGGTATGTTTTTGAAATCATTGCACTTTTGGTGCCAAAAGTAAGGCAAAATGCGAAAATATGAAGGTGCTACCCAAAAATAACCGGAATTGAACGAAGTCGAGATAGTTGCTCGTATAATCGACACTAGTTATGACGACTCTCAAAGGATGTCAAAATTTGTTTTCGTTTAAAGTTAAACTAGCTTAGTTCGTATCATGAGAAGTCAGACAAAACATGACTGTCGAAGTCATGTTTCATCGAAGAATGAAGGTATGAAGAAGTTTCATCGAAGTTTGGATGAATTCCTACCGTACAATTCTTCAATGATTTTTTTATTAAATTCTTGAAAGATGGTTTAGAAATTCTACGAAGTTGTTTTGTTTAGTGCTTCGAGGATGTTGTTTTAATTCATCGAAGTTTTTTTAATTCCTTAAACAAGCTTTTTTGAACTTCTTGAAAGATATTTTTTAATTCATCGAAGATATTTTTGAAGTTCTTGAAAGATGTTTTTTAATTTTTCATGGATGCAATTTTTTTATTTTTATTTTAAGGAGTTTTTTAAAAATTCTTAAAAGTAGAAGATTATTGCTCTTTTTTATTCTCCGAGGATGTTGTTTTCATTCATCAAAGTTTTTTTTAATTCCTTGAACATTTTTTTGGAATTTCTTGAAAGATAATTTTAATTCTTCGAAGATATTTTTGAAGTTCTTGAAAGATTTTTTTTAAATTTTTATGGATGCAATTTTTTTTGTTTTTTTGATGATGATTTTTTTTTAGAAATTCTTTAAAGTAGAAGATTATTGCTCTTTTTTATTCTACGAATATGTTTTTCTTTCAATCAATTCTTCGAAGATGTGTTTTTTGAAATTCTTCGAAGTTATTTCTGAAATTTTTCAATTGTTACATTAAATTACGCGAAGCTTTGACGCAAATTTGCATGGATTGCTTAAAACTATGGTTAAAAAAATTTGAAACTCGATTTGGGGAAATTTTTCAATTTTTACATTAAATTACGCGAAGCTTTGACGCAAATTTGCATGGCTGGCTTGAAAAAATGGTTAAAAAAAATTTGAAACTCGATTTGGGGAAATATATCGTCCCAATTTCAGAAATATTTCTTAAAATGCCTACGTTTCTCTTTCTTAATAATATTTGCCCAATATCGTCAAGTGCCTGCATCGTTTCCTTTTTAGTGACTAATCGCTGTTTTCTTGCACGAATCCCACGCAACGAAAGGGCGCAGCTGATACCAAAATCCTTATTTTTATACAACAGACAAATCTTGCACTTAATTTTCAACATGCAAAATTGCTCAGCAGATGCTTGGGTTAAAGCGCAGATATTTCTTACTTCTTTCCCTTTTCTCTGTTTCAAATAATGAGCTCGGAAAGCACTTTTCAATATTTATATGGGCTCTGATTAGATAAGCAATTGAAACGATTTTCATTCATTAAGTTTAAGGAGGAGAAAAGATTAAAGGGCCACCAGTTTTAAATATGTCGGAAAGATTGGAAGAATTAAAGAGCGTGGGGTTGAGTAAATGGAAATGAACCTACTGCTGATTTCTCAACCTTTCAACTTAAACATAAATACTAAACTTTATAATTGAAAAAAATATTGATTATTTAAAGGAATGTTAAGACTCGCACAATTTATATCACAGTTGTTTTTATCCTGTTAGCTCACATGCATAGAAATGTATCTCATAATTTGTTTTGGTTTTAATTTTCGCAACATTTTAGTTATTTTGAACCAAGAGTACTGTACTAGCAAAATAGTAAAAATAAATGCATTTTGAAATTTATTCTTATTCAACGTTCTTTAATATTACGAAAACAAAAATTAAACATTCAAATGTATACTAATTGTGAAATGCATTTCACGATTAAAATTCATTTTAATATTGCAAGATGTATTTGAAATTTTATTTGCATTACGAAATGCATTTCAAATTGTATTTCTATTACGAAATCCATTTTGGAAATTTATTATAATTGCAAAAATGCATTTACAAATCTGCTTTAAGATTATCAAATGCAAATCAAAATTCATTTTAATATGAATTAACGCCTTTCGAATTTTGTTTGTATTATGAAATGCATGTTTAAACGTATGCTTATTAAATTATTTGCCTTAATAATACGAAATGCATTTTGGAATTTATAATCAGTGCAAAAATACATTTAAAAATGTGCTTTAAGATTATTAAATACTTGTCAAAATTCATTTTAATATTCTAAAATTCATTTCGAATTGTATTTGTATTACCAAATGCATGTTTAAGCGAATGCTGATTGGAAAATTTGCCTCAATAATACGAAATGCATTTCGGAAATTTATAATAAGGGCAAAAATACATTTAAAATGTGCTTTATTGTTATAAAATGCATTTCGAATTGTGATTGTATTACGAAATGCATTTTGAAATTTATAATAATTGCGAAATTCATTTGGAAATGTGTTTTAATATTATTAAATGCATGTCGTGTATAATTTTAATATAGCAAATTGCATTTCAAGTTTTATTTTGACACGCATCTTGAAAACTCTTCAGATATTTATTTTATATTGATGTATTTTGAGTCTGGCAAATAGTATTTCGAATAATTCTACTAAATATTATCTCGTATACTGGTGAATGAGCAATACAAGTCATGTCACGTTAATTGCTTATATTTCCAAGCCTACCATTAATTTTAAGGACAATTTTAAGACAATATGGATTCTCCGAGCAGGTTCTTGATCAATATTTCGTAACATTTTCTTGCGAGACACCCAGTATAATGCGGATGATGATTAGGCATTTCTACATTTTCACAATCTGGGCCGTGTAAAATTTTCTTTCCGAGTTTAGGAGAATGCACTCGCAATTTGGTAGCTTTGAAAATTAGCATTTTCTTGGCTCGTTTTGGGCCAACTTCTTGAAAGTCGCTGGGGAGAGATTTCTTCCAGCTCGTTTTCCTTCCTACGTGAGTTTTAAATTTGTCTTAAATCTTAGTCGTATATTAAGAAATCCTGACAAAAGTGTGCTGATTAAGCGAGACGCCAGCGACGTGTTTTGCATTCTCCAGCAAAATAAATGCTACTTAAAGCTCCAGACCAAATTTCTGCTAAAAACGTGTCTGGCTCGTACAGGGCGGAACAAATTGCGATGTTTTTTAAATTTTGTAAATGGTTTCGAAAGACCGACTATTTTGAAAAGCAATTTGAAAAAACACTCGGAAAGTAGTAGATAGTACAAGTATGAAGAAAATTACTAGTAATTGTTAAACTTAATTATTCTTTAAAAAGACTTTGGAGCTTGGCTTTGCTATTTTGCAGTTTTTTTTAATTATGACGCGTGACTTCATCAAAATTTAAGGAATGATGGCGTGATCATAATTTAATAAATACCGCGATCAGAATTTTAATGTTGACGTCACTCAATAAAAATGACCCACTTTTCGAAAAATATTTTGGACATTTCTTCAAACATTTAATCGGACATTTTTTCAAACATTTAATCGGACATTTTGTTCAATGTCCAGAAAAAAATCTAAATTGTTTCGGACATATAATCGAGCAAATAATAGGACATAATTGGATAAATAATCGATCGTTTTTTTTCGGAAATTTAATCCGCTATTTTATGGTGACGTGATGACGTGATCATAATTTAACAAATGATGGCATACTCGTTTTAATAATTTACGTCATCTTGAGTTTTAATAATTTACGTCATCTTGAGTTTTAATAAATTACGTCATCTTGAGTTTTAATAAATTACGTCATCTTGAGTTTTAATAAATTACGTCATATTCAGTTATTATAAATGAAGTCATCAAAATTTGAAATTAACACGTCATTCATTAAAAATGATTCATTTTTCGTTCATTTAATCATACATTTTCTTCATTGTCCAAGCGGAATGAATTTTTTTCGGGCATTTTTTCGGACATACGAAACTCCAAAACTACCCCCTTAAGTCTGGGGAAGAAAATACGTAGTTCTACAATTATATGCCAAAATTTTAAATGGTACTGCAAAGACCATCCCTGTAGCTCATCTTGACCCATGCATATATTTCAAAAACCGGACATTTCATCAGATTTCGAAGTCGTGCGGTGGCCAAACCCGGGCATATTTTCACGCTCAACCGCGCGTTTTTTCCGGCTTTTTTTGGGTGGAAAATAAGGGGGTGCCATTTTTTCCAAGCAGCTAGTGCACTCCGAGTGGTGATTTTCTCCTACATTCCCCAGAGCTTATTTCCGATTAACTTTCTCGATCGGACTGACCATTGTGCGGACACCTCGGTGCCTCCAGTGTATACATCCGCGCTAAGTGATTTTCACTGCCTGCGTTTTTCACGCTGCTCCCGGCGTTAACTTTAATGTTTTCGTCGTAGCTCAGTTTGCGCCATTATTGATTTTTTTCGGTTTTTTTTTCTCGTGCTTTAACCCACAAATTTAAGTCCGCTGAACTGAAAATTTAAGGTATCGAGTTAAGTCCTGAGGTGTAATGTCAGATCGAGTCTATTGATAGCCTAACTTTTCCTCTCCTTCCTTAATGCCTCCGTCCAGTTTTGAGCCAAGTTCTCGGTATTGACCATCGTCCGATCGATGCTCCACTGGCGTTATTTACGTCGCGGGGCCACCCTGGAAACGGCTTTAAAAGTGCTCGCCGCAGGTAATTATGAGAGCCCCGAAGGCTGCGCCCTCCATGACGCATTTTGTAGCTCACTGACCACATTCCAAATGTCCTGCATTTTTGGTTGAGTTGACCACCCGCAGTTTCCGAAAGTGCGTGGAACACGTTGCGGTTGAACTTGCCACTCCAGGAAAAATGTTTAACTGGATGATTTTCTGCCTTTTATTTTCGACGTTTTGTTATATGCAGTTTTTTGTCATATCCGGTTGTTTTTATACTTTTACATTTAGCCATCGAAATGCAATTAAAATGTTGACCGGACCCCTTTAGGTTTGCAGCATGTAGTTACACTCAGACGTTATTCTTTAGCCAGATTCAATAATGTGCCATTTGTTTTGGATATTTCGTTATATCAGGTTTATGGTTTTCCTCCGATTTTTGAAGTACATGTTTAGTAGTGAAATACATGTGTATATGTTTGAGCCCCTTGATGGTAGGCAAACCTTACATATACGAAAGCTTAACTGGTTAGCTTTCTTACCGGGCTGAAAAAATCACGATTTTGACAAAGATGACCACTTGCCAATCTGAAATAGGTCACAACGATTCATTTTATCCGATTTTTCGTTATTCGATTCTTTGTGACTTAAGTTTGGTCTTCCATATTTCACTGATATATTCAAGAATTATAATTTGAGAGCCCCCTGTAGGTTGGCAAAGCTTAGTTACGCTCAAGCATTGTAGATTAGCCCTCTTACGAGGCTAAAATGTCTCAAATTTAACCAAGATGACCATTTTACAAGCTTAAATATACCGCCTTAAAGTTGAAATGTAGGCAAAAATGCTACCTTGAAATGGGTGTGTAGGTTAAGTTCGTGTTTTTTTTAAATCCAACATTTCGTTTTATTCAAATTGGTTTTAAATTTTTATCGATTAGCTCGCATTGATTAGTGGTTTAATCTCAAGAAATCCATAATTTATCAAATTTAATTTACATTTTTTTAATACTAGTACCGTATGTTGGTTTTTATCATTCCAGGTGATTCATAAGTCCATTGAAAACAGTTTATACAGTATGTTTTCATTGCTTTTAGGTATATTTAAAAACATGAAATATATTGAGAACTATATTGAGCACTTTCTAGTGTACCTTTTGTTGACCTTGACATAAGTCTTGAATGACATTGTATTTGCAACTATTTTCATTTACTATACATTGATTATTTTAATTAGTGAAATTATAAGAGCCCGTTTGTAAGCTCAAAACGTCAAACAATTTTGAAATTTGAAGAGAGCACTGCAGTGTTGCAAATGTATTACTGTGAGGGCACGTGGGCTTTCCTGCATGGCTTCAGTATGTTAAGCTGGGAAGCCCTTGCTGTAGATGGCACATGTTTTTTTTTTCATCATAAAGTTTGCGATTAGGGTTTGATTTTAAATCTGTTTTGAGGTTTTGTGCCGGCAAAAGTACTCTTATCATTTCACTAATTTAAATCATCAATGTAGCGTGACTAATAAAAGTTACAATTTCAATGACATTCATGACAAATGTCAAAGTCAACATAAGGTACATTAGCAGGTTCCCCATAACTTGTCAGTACATTTTATATGTTTTAGTTTACTTAATGGACTGCAATGGACTTAAGAATCACTTAGTGTAGAAGTTAATTCTAATTACTTCTTAAATATTCGTTTAAACTCTTAAATTCCCTATACCAGGTTTCCATTTAACGAGTTGTGCCTTTGTCTCCTTAAATTTAAGTTTTATACAGAACTATAAGCCAATTTGCCTTGACCGTTCTTTATTTTATAAATTTTTAAAAGGATTCGATCTGTGAGTAGTCTACAGAAATTGGAATTGTCAATTATAAACTAATAAACATTAGAGGTTTATTTTTGAAATGGTATTATTTTGTTGATTATTTTTTTTGAGAATTGATTCTGGCAGAGATTATCCAGGCACCTATCCTCCTTTTGTGCGTGCAATTAAGACATCGATGATGTTTTCGATAGAAGGAAGCATGTTGTCTTCATGACTCTCCAGTGATGAACCTTAAGTCCATTGTACTTCTTCCGTGATTGACCATCAATCATGAAATTCTGAAGGTTCTGAAAGAAGTTTGCGAGTAGAAAGATAATAAAGCATACCTCGGTTTAGTCACTTCATCCTCCCCAAACGCCTGGTATTAACATCCTAGATTGCTTTTCTGACACACCAAATTTCTCTGATGCAGTAGGACATTAGAACTGGATAGATTGTAACGAACTGAAATGTTAGTGACATGCGAATAAAAGTTTATTATGTTTTAGCTCACCTGCTAATTCTTTCCTAACTTACAGTATGTAATGCTATCTATTTCATCTTGTGTGTATATTTTTTGAAGTAGAACTACATGTACGTCTTTTCCACGACTTAAGTCAGGGTTCCCACAGACCTGGAAAACCTGGAAAAGTCAGGGAAGTTGAAAATGTCCTGGAAAAGTCAGGGAAGAATGGTTCAGTTGGAAAAAGTCAGGGAAATTCAACGCAGTCATGGCGATCTAAAAATAATACTATCTACAAGGTTAGCTCAGGGCCCATT
>JAQGAO010008887.1:0-10043 GCA_034697705.1 Ommatoiulus sabulosus | reverse complement strand
TATCAGTATAAAATGCACTGTTCTCAGTATGATTTTACTGATATCAGTATATTTTCATACTGATCCTTCAACCAGGGTCATAATGGAAATTTCTGTCAAATTTCCTAAAGGTAACGGCATAGCTAAAGAATGTCAGCATTTTCAAATAGGGATGAAACCAAAACGTCTCTTCCGTGCCATTAAATAAGTATAAAAAAATAGCCTTGGCCTCTTAAAGTCTCACCGACAATTAAAAGTGAAATCGTGTTAGGTAACCTCAATTTAATGGTTCTTGATTTTGCCTCTTGTGACAACACAGATTTCATCAATGCTTGTTCCGTCTTCGGAGCACTTGCATTAAAAAATTAGAGTATTCTCCATTTTTTTTTAATAAAAATATCGCGTTATCCCAACCACGTATCAATTCCATATTGGTTTCTTATTAGTAATATTACATAGGAAATCGAGAGACCTACTCTATAAACGAGTCAAGCATATTTTTTCCTGTTTTTATTTTATCAAAACATCTAGAAATGTATTTGATGCACATTATGCGAACACGGTTTGCAATGTACGACTTAAATATGCATCAAATAATATATGAACATATATATAAATCAATGTATAACTGCAACGCTTACAGTAGTTCAATGAAAAAAGATGGATGAAATGCAAATTTTAATGTTTGCTGTTCCTATTTTGTATAAATTTATTGAAATAAAACTTTATGGCATTAATATATTCAACGAATTTTTGTAAAGTAAAAATAAATATGAACTGTTAAACTTCTAATTATATATATACGCTGCAAATACACCATGTAATTCTTGATACATTTCTACACACGCAACATAGCAGTAGCACATTCGTTTAAATTTAAAATATTCATTAGAAATTAGGTAAGCGTGAACTCACCTGACAAATTCCTAGTAGAATATGGTGATGCGAGCACTCGCGGTTATAATCTTGTTTCCAGGGATTAGCAAATCCTCAGCCAAACAATTAGAGAAATGAATTGAATACGTGTGGCTAATCCTAAGTTATAATACACGTCTCGCGGTGGCATGTGGTGCTTTTGGGAGCCATGGACAGCACTGATGCTAACGTACGTAAACCCTCCAGTACAGATGGTGAGGAGTGTGGCATGAAAACCACGTTGGAAAGTGAACAGCCAATCGCTAGAAAACTTTCTTCAGTTGACCCCCGCGCTTAGAAACCACCTTTTTGTCTTCGCAGCCAGATCTTACCTAATTTTATGAAGACGGTTTGACTGAGGTTGTGCCGAGGTGTTGAAATATCGCTGTTGAACAAGAAGTCTGCGTTGTTTTGCCATTGCTTCTTTGATATCGGGATATGAAAATTTTAATCATAGTGTGATTCGGTCAAGTGCATTGGGGTGGTTCTGTACCGACACCAGACTACAGGGTGGATCTTAAATATCAACTGGTAGCATTTGATCCAAGTTAGTTCAGCATCGGAGAAAGGGTGCATAAATATCCAATAATAATAATGCCATTGTAGCGACAATATCAGACAATCACTGGATTTACCACCTAAACGTCCCATGGATAAAGTGTTTGTTAACTAGCTTAACTCAGCTAAAGCTAGCTAATTAAAAATTGTTCTTTAGTTAAAAATTTCAATTCAGTTTGATTCGTAGTCGGCTGTTTACTTAGGGGAATAAGGTAGTTGTATTTAATGGTTGTGATATAGAAATCAGAATGGTTAGTTTGTTGTGACGACATGGGAAATGGGATGTCAAAATTCTTAAAACAAATTAAAACCTGTTAATATTTATGTTTTCGAATGAACTGACTCGGTTTATTACCTTTCTCGAGATTATAGTAAAATACCCAAGTATACAGTGTATTTAATGTAACTTCACAGGGATATCAAGACTATCGTTATTTGAGCAATAAACTGTCGTATAGCGACCGAAGAACACCCTGTATATGCAGGGTCATTTGTCATTCCATGGCATTGAGGGTCAATGCCATTCGCCTTCCAAAAATCTGTTTAAACTGTTCGCATATGTTGTCAAATATATTTAAAATTCAAACAAAATACGAAAGAAGAGAGAAACAAACCACCAGCCAGATCCGAAGTTGTAAATTCAATTTCGAAAGGAACCTGAATTAAAATTTCTAAGAGAAATCAGGAAGTTGGAAACTTATTGCTTACACAGATCGAGAAAATTCACTGAATCATCGAGTTTATCGAGGGTTGGTCCCTTGCTTTCTGATGAAGTAACTCCTAATTGCGTGAGAACCTTATTTAGTCGAAGCAGATAAATGCAGCAATACAATAAAAGGAATTTCACAGCATTTATTCCCATATCCGAAATGGAGAATGCGATTGTTAAAAATACCCATGCCATTCAAATGGTTCCGAGTGTTTATTTGATTAAATTGGGCATGCCGCTTCTTCTTGTATTAACTTTTATAGATATAGTGTTTCTATCTTAATGAGCGGTGCAGCGCGTATTATTTTATAAGAAAAAACATCGAGTAAAGAGAGTGCTGATCAAGTGTATGAACTTTAACCTTAAAATGACTGCTCTTTACTTTAGCTACAATTCTGTTTTATAGTTTCATAGTTAACTGCATGATCTGTAGACCTTCGTCATGTTGTTATCAATGTGAATGTCTAGTTTGCACACTAAATTTTGCCAAAATTTTGCGTTAATATATGAGAGAAGACGTTGAAACTCTCGAAGAAATGCTGATACCATCTAGCCTATAATTTTTATTGTTACCCACATTAATTTATTATGTTTTGTGAACTTTCACTTCTTCGTTCTGCTTTGGCTGTTGTGTAGCTATAAAACTTGCGTTTTTTATTTTATTATTATTGTTATTAGGAAAGTATATACACGATTCAATTTTATACACTCAGTTGATTTTTATTTTCATGACCTGCTAGGAAACGTGCAGGTGCGCACAACGAGTGTGCACCCCACCTGGGTCTTTTTGAAAAAAAGTCAGCATTCAAGAATGCTTTTCGAATTTCAAAAATATGAAAACATTCTAGAGTATTTACAATTATTTGTGGTCGAAGCATCGATAAATGAATTAGTACGCAAACGTTCTGGAATGATTGCAACGCAAGATTTTGATCGATTCGAAGAGTATAGGTCCAACATACTGTATATGATCGTGACATTTTAAAATTAGTAACCGTCGTCCCGTGAATTATTTTTTTTAAATTTCACACATGATCGTGAAGTTTCTTTGCCTAATAAGACAGTAGGCTTATCAAACACAGTTTTTTTCAAATGCAAATACAAATTCACGATGCTGAACAAATATTTCCTTTGCAATTACACAGCACTTCCTATATGTACATGTTAGAAAGTAGAAAAAGTGCGGCTTAAGAATTAATGCGCAAAATATGCCAAGTTGTTTTGGGAAGTTGTTTCAACCGTGGCCAATAATCTTGGAAATTTTACGTGCGCGTGTTTGCTTAGTAGCATGACAATGAATTTTCCAAGGTAAATTGTGTAATTCCTTGCAAATCGCCGTTGAGCAACTCCCCTTTTATCTCAGTCCTATGTATAGTAAAACGATTGCGGCAATATATTCTCTTATTTAAAATAAGATAATTGAAAGAATTGAAGTGCATGGGCATTTCATAAACCATAGCCAATGAATGGTCTGTCTTTTTTAGTTGGCGATAAAGAATTAAAAACACCAAGTTTTTTTTTTTTAAGAAATAAATGTTTTGTTTCTACTGAAGGAGAGAATTGATGCGAGTACGGTCAAGTTCAAATCCTTCTTCAACGATGGTTCATTGAGGAGTTCAAGAAAACCCTGCTCGGTATATACCCTGCAGTATGAGAAAGTTTTTTTTTTAATATTTCCGTACGTAAATTAAAAATGTATTATGGGTTGCCATAGTAAGTTATATTAGGACTAGCATAGGCTGAAAGGCTGTTGACTTCATGAATTAAACGTAATTTTAAGGTGTGCGCTTTATGGTCCGAGTAAATTCGCACACACTCTTATGTAACGTCTGCTCCTTGGAGCTTAATCTTCCTAATGGGTTTCATGTTCTGCATTTTTTTCCTTCTTAGTTAATGAAATTTTTTGCGACTTAATGTTGCGCTGATACTATACTAAAGTCGTACCCTTCGCAGAACCAACCGTGCAATTTTCACACGAACGTTTCCATCTCAAACAAAACGGATGACTACTTCGTTCATCAGAAAGTTTTTTCAAAAGCATTTTCAAACTTAGTTTGACCTGGAGGCAATAATAATAATAATAATGCACTGAAGAAAGTGAAATGCGCAGCCGATATTGTTTATATGACCGATCTAATTTCACATGGAACATATAAGGCAAAGAGGGATAAAATGTCCAATAGTATACTGTAATATATACCCAATTCTTATTTTATGTAATTCTCTCAAATGTTTGTTGGAACATTTCCGAAAGTGGCATAACATGCTTCTAAGCGAGGCGATTTAACGTTTTTATAGTTTTCGCAACTGCAGAATTGTTACTTCTATGTTATGGCTTTAATATAGCTGATGGGGAAAAAAAAGGAAGGCAACGGGTATAAAATTTCAGAGAAATGTTATGTTCTAGGACCGTGCATGGAGTCCTGCATGCTGGGCACATGACTTAAGTTAGATTATGCTAAGTATCGATTCCCTATACGAGCACTGTTTTCTCAGTTATAGGTTAGGTAAATCGGCGGTCCTATAAAATTAACATTTGTCGAATTTCAAAACATCGGATTAATGGAATTACCCGTAAACGCATCCTTATTTTATTTAATTGGAATCTCGAATCATTGGCAGAATATCATTTAAAAATATATTTGATTATAAAATTATACCGCGGTATTTCCGTGCTACTTATTACTAAAAAAAAAAAAAATCGAAAAAAATCGAAAAATCGAAAAAAAAAAAAAAAAAAAAAAATACTATAGCACACCATCTTGGCCTAGTGTCAATGGCGCTGCGCCACTATAGAGCTGTCTTCGTGCGACTGTATTTATGTTCATGTATGTAATTTTACGTATTATCTAATGTACATTATTTAAAAAAAAATATGCAATGAAGACTACTATGTACGAGTCATTTATCATCATAAGCGTTGGCACGCGTCCTTCTTCTGTATCAATGTTTAACAAGTACGTTTCAATTAATTTAACACGGCTGAAATACTGCTGATTCAGCTTCTTTTCCTTAATATCGCATAAAGTGGGATCCTCCGTCAAATTCGACCCGGTTTTCTTATTGATTTTCATTTTACTTCTTTGAAAACAAAATTGATCGTGCGTTTAATGCCGTCGTGAAACTTTTTACATTTTCTTTTTTATCTTTCCATCCCCCAGTTCTTGGTAAAACTAGTTTAATATCGTCTGCGATATGCAAGCTTGAGATGATTGGAATTGCAGTTAAGAAAGGATTGTAGCTCTTCAAGAAGGCATTTTTATATACTTCGCTTTTCATTACAACATCTTAATCCCCGAACAACGAAAACGAAAGATTCTGCTCAAGTTAGCACTATTGGTGCTTACTGGTATACGATTTTAACAACCAAGCTCTTGACGAGTATATTCATGCAGCAATACGATGCAGCCATACTTTATATGCTAAATGTTAATTGGTTTTGTAGTAAACATGAAGGTTTTAGCACTCGTAATGCCAAAACTCCACGCACGCTGACCACCCAGTCTGCATAGCCCTCGGGGGACTCAGAGCCATATATAATTGCTGAAGTACGGTGCGAATATTGTGGTCCGGGTCACCCTTAGATCGCAGTTGTTCAGCTGGTTCAATAGTCATTACTTTCTCAATGAATGGTGGGCACTTTTTTTGTTCACTTCCGACATTGCTCCGAAGAACGACACCGAGACACGATTATTATGATTCGAAATTTTGGCAAGGTGAATGACCACGAATAAGGGTGACCGGCGCCTCCGCCAGGAGACGAATCTACCTATTGCACTCACTCAACGTTAACGTTTAATTGGTCGTGATTTTTATGGGGAAAATGATTTATACGCGCACCTTGAAAGCCTGAGGAATGCTCAAATGTATTATTATTTTGTACACACGCAATTTCCGTTATGGCGAGCCGAGGTATGTGACCTATTCTGCGCTGGCTTAGCTATTTTTACAGTGACCAGTTCGTGTCGGGGGAAAACACAAATGACCCAGTACGTTTCAAATTTATATCGTCGCTCGGAAGCTGCGATGTTTTTTCGAGAATTGAGAAGCGGAAGACTTGTTCATTCACGTATGTGTGTAGTCATTTTATTAAAAAATTTCCAGAGTGCTCAGACAAAAGCTTTACGAATCGCATTTTAGTAGTCGTGAAGTCGCGCGCGCACACAAAAAAATGCATTATTGGTTTAATAAGAAAAGTGCGATTCGCAAAGCCTCTGTTTGAGCATTCTTAATGTACAGGAAAGTACTGTACGATTATACGCAAGGAGGACAGCATTTACTATGAATTGAAGAGTAAATGACATGAACAGATTCAATAGCCAGTTCCACACGAGGTAGCAAAGTTTGAACAAATGATTTCAGGAGTTAGTTTGACGTCCCAGTTTTCGTTCTTATGACGTCAGTTTGTTCCTTACGCCGCGCTACCCGATGTGACGACGTGTTTTTGACAAACCGTCGCGACGTCCGAATGACGTACTTTGGAGAGAAAGTTCGTCATTGATAACAGTTGTTTCATCATTGATAAATATCAAAATATAATTTCGTTTAAAGGGTTTAATGTTGAAAATAATCGTGGTTTTTCGTCGCTTAAGAAAGAGGGAAATAATGTTGTGTAAAATAATTGATTTTCAACGAACGAATTGTCCTATACCGTTGGTGTCAGAAATGTCTCGCGGCTTCACATTCGTGTTTTCTTGAGCGATCTTATCCCCTCCTTTTATCTTTTACCTCAACTTTTTTTAATGGCCTTTCAGGCGCCATTTTGAATTTGCGAATTTCCAGACCCATCTAGCTGACTTGTTTTTTTGTACGAGCTAGAAGGAATCATAAACGAGTGGATAATGCTAGAAGCTTTACCCCAATCGATTTTCAATTTTTTTCCACGCCAAATGCCAGGCATTCTAGCAGGTATTGCATTTCCAGAAAGGTCATTTCTTCACTTTTGCCTCTAAAAAAATGGTGCGATTTCATCTCGTAATCCGCACAATGCCCTTGCCCCTCCTGAAGTAAGTCCGCACGACCACGTGACCCTTCCCCTGACAGTCCACTACATCACTTCCGTCATGGTCCAATATGAGGCGCTGTCAGGCAACTCCCGCAGCCCCGCATCACACGTGACGTTAATCTCGTTGCCTGCGCACAACCGCGGAAGTATGACGTAACCTCATCCTTGAAAAGTGACAGGCGAGTGCCTATGTCGTGGCACGATGAATTGACGGGGCAGATTGGAAATGTTCGGTGTCGATTTGAATGCCATTGATTTGCGAAGCCAGCCGTTGCCCAGACATCTTCGCAGACGAGGCGATGGAGAAAGTTTGAAGTATAAGAAAAAAAATTCCGAAGTAATTCTTCGTCCGACCTGCCAAAGAAATAGGTAAAAAAAAGTTCACCCAACTTAACCTTAAGGAAGTTAATGCGCGGATGACCGCTGTACCGAGGTTAGGGGTGAGGCCGTGAACAGCTACGACCTTGAGTGCGTGCTGTAATTATTGAAAGGTGCTTCGCAGTTCGCAGCCAGACCTGCCCGATCGCGAATCGTGCTGCGAATTGCTAATTGAAAACGCTTCATGCTTTGGCGTGTTTCGTTAGAAGGTGCTAACTGACGTGCGAGAGGATATTAGAAGCTATGGGACGGTTCTAGTTTGTTATCTATGGCCCGAGGCCGTGAAACGATAATGCATGCATGGATATTCAGGCGCACGAAGTGACTATTATTTTAACCCCTGTAGCCCTTACCCAAAAAAGGAAGGCGAATTTCCGCCAAATGTACGTGATTTTTTATTCGAAACTTAATTCACTCGAGCAATGATGTAGACATGCATAATATCTGATTCCCACTGGGCAGAATTCTGCTTGCTACAAACTACACGCATGCGCACTTCGATTGGTACGGAACAAAATCGAAGTGCGCATCCGTGCAGCTTGCAACAAGCAGAATTCTACCTATGGGTGAGAACACACTGAATGCTTACTTTCGACGTGCTTCTTTCAGCTTCTTTCCTGCTTGTTTTTATCTTCTTAATTGATTCCAGCTTTGGGGGCGCGCAATGAATGCTGATATCAGCGTGATGGTCAGTTTGCTTGGTGGCGCCACTGCATGCGTTGTGCTAGGTGAAACATTCCGCGTAAAACCTTCCACATGCGCATTAGCATCTCATGATGAGTGCAGAACACGTTTTTACGGTACATAGGCGGCGTACAATTGATGGCTACACTTTTGACCAAGAGTGATATGTGTGCCTCTCTGTGAAAAAAAAACTGATCTTCTTAAAAAAAACATTCTTGAAAGCTTATAAGCGTTTCTTGTAAGCTCAGCTCAGCCCAGCTCGGCTAAGCTTTCTTTGTGTGCTCCCTCATTTAAAACGCATGCCGCATTCTTATCCCGTTTGGTGGCGCTAGCGTAGGCCGAGTGGTAAGCGCCTGCAATAAGCATTCAGTGTGTTCCCACCCATTGGTGGGAACCAGGCATAACGTTTTTTACGCAATTGCACATGATTTGATCTTTATGTGGAAGCATTTCTGCACGACCGCGACCGTAGGTAATCCCAGAGCTTTTAAGTTTCAAAAAAATGCTCCACTTTTACTATATGCACTTACCCTGCAGTATATCTTTAATTGTATTGAAATGTATAACTCATCACGTAATTTCACGGGCTTCGCACTTTACCTGAAAGCATTATTGCATTTCTACGGGTAATCCCAGAGCTTCTATAACTTCGAGAAAATGTTCTACTTTTCAGATAACTCATAACTTCACTCTTGTTCCAATTTTTTGAAAGCCTAGTTTTATAAAATTGGGATTTGCAGATGTTTCGCCCAGACCAAAAAATGCATCTGCCATTATAGTCATGGCGAAACTACGTAGATGTACTTTAATTTGCACAATGTTAGTTGTATACTGTATATATATTATCGCGCACGCGCCTCAGTTAAGCGCACACAAATATTAAATTTTAGTAAAATTATTTTATGGGTCCATATCCTTCACCTTCCTAGTCGTTAACAAGCACTTTCTGGTTACAGATCTACGTTTTTCCTAAGTCCCAGTCTTTACCTATATCACTACCAAATTACCAAATGGTGCAACCCACTTAATTCCACAGTATGGCTGACAGACGATTTCTGGAGTTACCATTGTCACTTAAAATGCAGTATTGTTTTGTAATAACTTTAATTTTGGAAATTGTAATTTTGAAATGTTTTAAGTTGCGTGCTAATGACATTTGAAGCAGTTGAATATACAAGTAAATGTAAATATAGTTTATGTGAAATGTTTCTGTCGCGAGCGAGTCTTTCGAGTATTTCTAGTCTCTGATATTTACATTTCTTATCTTGTTCCTCACGATTAATTTAAAATTCTTAATTAGCATCACTCAAAACGTTTGAGGATCATGACCTTATGCGTGCCACCTGTGGGCACGTGAATATACGACATTAATCTATAAAATAAATCATGAATCTGTAGAAATTTAGTTGTCCTATTTTCCTATAAATGTCTTATATTTATACATACTTTTCCTATATTTATTGATGAAAAATTTAACCGTCAGATACAAAAAGTATAAAATTATACATATATGGAACTGGTTTTCAAACATGAGAAAAATTCTGCTTTGGAAAAATAAAAACTCTCGTATATCATTGAAACGATTTTTACGTTTTTTTTTTCTGGAAACTTAAAAAATCCTTATCTTAAAAATTGAAACACGTTACGGTGTGTCAAGGTGCACTAACGGGGTGAAGGCGAATGTGGCACCATCCAACGAGCTAAAACAGCACTGCATTCATTCTGTAAATGTTCGCCGCACCCTGGTGGAAAGATCACTATGGATCACTATAAAATTCATACTGATATCAGTATAGATATAGTGATGTATAGTGA
>JAQGAO010008886.1:0-10043 GCA_034697705.1 Ommatoiulus sabulosus | reverse complement strand
GTTGCAATCCCGTTTTTGTCAAGTGACAATCTCGTTCATGTAAAGTGACAATCCTGATCTAGTTGACAAGTGACAATCCCGCTCTTGTCAAGTTGCAATCTCGTTCATGCCAAGGGACAATCCTGATCTTGTTGTTGAGTGATAATCCTATTATTGACAAGTCACAACCCTGTTATTGTCACGTAACAGTTCTGTTCTTGCCAAATGACAATCGTGTTCTTGCCATCTTGCCAAGTGACAATCGTGTTCTTGCCAAGTGATGATCTAGATTTTGCCAAATGATTAATGCTCTTCCTCCTAAGCGGAAATCCTGTTCTTTCCAAATGACAATCGTGTTCTTTACAAGTGATAATCTTGCTTTTGCCATCGTGCCAAGTGACAATTGTGTTCTAAGCGGCAATCCTGTTCTTGCCAAGGGACAATCCTGTTCTTTCAAAGTGACAATCCTAGCTATTCTTGCCATGTGACGATCTAGATCTTGCTAAGTGATTAATGCTCTTCCTCTTGAGCGGCAATTCTGTTCTTTCCAAGTGACAATCCTGTTCTTGCCAAACGACAATCGTGTTCTTGCCAAATGATAATCTTGCTTTTGCCATCGCCAAGTGACAAGTGTTCTTGCCAAGTAATTAATGCTCTTCCTCCTAAGCGGCAATCCTGTTCTTGCCAAGGGACAATCCTGTTCTTTCAAAGTGACAATCCTATTCATGCCAAGTGACAGTCCTGTTCTTGCCATGTGACGATCTAGATCTCGCCAAGTTATTAACCCTCATCTTCCTAAGTGACGATCTAGATCTTGTCAATTGATTAATCCTCTTTATCCTAAGTAGCAATCCTGCTCTTGCTAAATGGCAATCCTGTTCTTACTAAGTGACAATCCTGTTCTTGCCAAGTGCCAATCCTGTTCTTTCCAAGTGACAATCATGTTCATGCCAAGTGACAATCCTGTTCTTGTCCAGTGACAATTTATATCTTATTATTGACAAGTGATAATTCTGTACTTGCCAAGTGACAATCGTTTTCTCGCCAAGTGACGATCGTGTTCTTGCCAAGTGACAATCCTCTTTCTGTTAAATGAAAATCCTGTTCTTAACAAGTGGAAATCTTGTCCTTTTCTTGCCAAGTGACACTTGATATCCTGTTCTTGTCAAGTGACAATCCCGTTCTTGACAAGTTACAATCGTTTTCTTGGCAATTGACAATCGTTTTCTTGGGAAGTGACAATCCTTTTCCTGCTAAATTAAAATCCTGTTCTTACCAAGTGGCAATCTTGTTCTTGTCAAGTGACAATTGATATCCTTTTCTTGCCAAATGGCAATCCTGTTCTTGTCAAATGACAATCCAGTTCTTGCCAATTAAGTGACAATCCTGTTCTTGCCAAATCAAAGTCACGTTTTTTTTTGTATCAAGCAAAGAAACGTATTCCCAATTTGGAAATCCCTGTTGCATCAATAAGCACGCGCATTAATTGTTATTGACCTTGTTCTTTTTTTCTATCTGAGCTTATAGTTTGGTGATTGTTTCTAGGCCATTTCGAAACTACTTTCAGACTAAGTAATGTGCGAGGGCGGTTTTCAGAAATGCTGCAGGGTAGGCAGGGGCAGGTCATTAACGCCGCCCTGGTCAGGTAATGGGGCATCATTTGAAAATGGATCTTGTGGATTGACCCTCGGTGTCCATCGCAGATGGACGTGTGTGGTCCAGCAGCGCAGGTGCTCGCCCAGAGCCCCCCACTGCGAATATTGACAAGAACCCTTAAGCTCCCGCTGGTTCTTCCTCCAGATGAACTGAATATTATTATTATGATAAACAAAAAAAAACACAAGTTCTTCGAAGCGTTTTCTCCAAACGCACAGAAGAGTAAATAAATAAAAAAACTCACGACTTATTAATTCCCCTCGTACCGATTTGGTTTTTGAGAGGGGCTTCCGAGGCTCAACGAAATCTGCATCCAGAAAGCCCAGATTTGCAGCCAAATTGTTGCTCAGGTCAGTGACCATGCAAAAGACAAACATCAGTCCACTGGAATCGAATAACTATCGAATAACTAAACGCAATTGGTGCAAACTTACGTTTACATAAATTCAAACATGTCGTTGGAGCAAATGCATTTCGAAACGTGTTCATGCTGCTAATGCAAACAATTTGAAGTGCATTTTGGAAATACAATTGGAGATGCATGTTGGAAAAACAATGTGAAATGCATTTTGGAAATACAATTTGAAATGCAGTTAGGAAATACAACGTGAAATGCATTTTGGAAATACAATTTGAAATGCATGTTGGAAATACGTACTGTTTGAAATGCATTTTGGAAATACAATTTGAAATGCAGTTTGAAAATACAAATTGAAATGCATTTTAATAATACAGTTTGAAATGCATGTTGGAAATACTGTTTGAAATGCATTTTGGAAATGCGGTTTGAAATAAATGTTGGAAATACTTTTTGAAATGCATTTTGGAAATACAATGTTAAATCCTTTTTTGGAAATACAGTTTGAAATGCATTTTGGAAATACAATTTTAAATGCTTTTTCGAAATAAATTTGAAATGCATTTTTCGCAATACACTTTGAAAAGCATTTTCAAAATGCACTTGGAAATACATGTACATATTCAAAATATACTTTCAAATTAATTTTCAAAATACAACTGCATCTTAAAATGCATTTCATCTATTCAAATTTGATCAGTTCGAATGCATTTCCAAATGTATTTCTTTTCAATAAGCGTCATGAAATCAAATATTCCTAAAAATGCACACTGTATATGCAACAACATGACTTTTTTTATTTGAAATGCATCCCGAGAAAACAAGATTAGTTTTATTAATTACGAACCACGTTGGATAAACACAGATTGGCAAATAATACACATTGGCCTCGAACAATATGGTTGCCATTATAATCTCAAAGGAAATTATGCGTCAACAAGATCATTTCAATTTTACTGCACAACTAGCAGCACAAGGAATAAAATTATACATTATTACTTCTCCAGATACCTATACCTGTATTTAATCGCCTATAGCCTGTGATAACATCTAGAGGCAAGTTTCCACTTTGCACTTATAGGTGGCAGCACCGTAGACATCACGTTAACGTGAAGCAGCCAATGGAGACAACTCGAGAAAAGGTGAGTCCTCAAACGCTAAAAAATAACCCTGACCGGCGGTCATTGGTCAATCATAAATACAGATATTAAAGAAAAAGTCTATATCAAACCACTTTTTAAAAGGCTAGTTTAAGTGGAACGAGCCTCCCAACCGATTTCTCACGCCTTTTTCCAGCAAATGTGCCTAAAACCGAAATCGTCACGCAACACGCAACATATCATTTGCAGAAAATTGCAGGTTTTTAGGAGCTAATCGCCAGGGAGTGGAATGAAATACCTGCAATTTAGGTTATCAAAGTGCTAGGAAAATTCCCAAAATTATGGCCGGCGAAACCTTAAACGGATGTGTTACTCAGGCACACGTGGCGCCACCATGGAAAAACTTGGTACGACATGTACAAGGGCTGTTCAATAAGTATGGTAACAACACCTCTCAGGTGTGTAATTTCCATAATGGCATTGAAATTACCCACCCAATCCAAGCAGTCAGACCACTACTTTCTCTAAATGCTCTCAAGAACAGTAGATCGCCTCTCAAGACAGTCCATTGTCCCCACCAACAGATGAAATTGGCGGGACTGGTGGCAGTGATAAGTAAAAAAAAGTGATCTGATGCGTTCAAATAATAAATTGGAACAAGCATTCAAAACTATGGAAAAAACTAAAGCATGGTTTAGAATTTGAAAATCTTTGAATTATCATGCCATATGAACATGTGAAGAATATTTACGACATGTCAAAGGCACGTATATCTGAAATAATGCAACTTGCATTTCAGGCCCACTTTCTTAATGCCTCACGAGTATACACAACATTTGAATTACGATGTCAAGTACACGGCTAAGATATTTACAACATGTCAATGACACTTAAATTAAAAAATTGCAACGTGTTCATTGAAAAATGAAGTGCGCGTTTTTAACATATTTAAATATTTCAACTTATAAGTTTTCTATAATTTTTTTGGTGAAATCATAATTTGTAATAGATATGGGGAAAACATGCTAATCAATTTTCTATATAAATAAACAGGTAATAAACAATTTTCAAAAAAAAACATTTTAGAAGGCATTTCAAAATCTACACATTTTGAACACTATGAAACCATAAACAGTCATCCTCTAAGTTTAAGACTTCAACCATATTTTCATTTAAACATTCCTTTCTGCCTAAAAAAAAATATTTTCCACCTCAGATTAAATCCTTACCGCATACATATTTTAATAATGGTACTTTCAGTCCAAATCTTGCTATGCCTTGCATCTTATGCTCACAACACATTCCTTCATGGCATCAGCTGTTATCCTCATGAACCCATCCAACAATAGTCAAATTAACAGCCCAAACAAAATCATACAACTCCCACAAATTATGTTTTCTTTCTAAAAACCTTCCTAGAAAAAATAAACGAACAAATGATGTGGCTGGTATATAGTGGCCTCAGAATACGGGGCCAAACAAAAATCCTTAGATTAACACTCACTCCCCAAATAGAACTATAGCATGTAATTATAAAATCCTAAGGTTAACCCTCCCTAATTTAAACAAAAAAGAAAAAAAAACTTCATATATATATACAAGCTTGTATATATATTTATCAGAAAACAAAATGTATAGAGGATATTTTTTCCCAATCACCTTTTTGTTATTTGCAATTTTTGTCATTTTATGCAACTGTATATAACTTATTATATTTATATTGTTATGGAAGCTGAGTCGGCCTAAAAAGAAATAAAATGTAAACTAATCAAATTTATACATGTTGTTTATACATTACAATTCAATAATTTGAGTAATTTGTAGATGTCGGATCATAAAAAGACAAAATTTAGTAATTTATAAAATGTAATTTATAATAACACCGTCATCAGAATTTAAGGAATGACAACATCATCATAATTTAACAAATTAAGTCATCAGAATTTAAGGAATAACGATATCATAATTTAACAATTAAACGACGGAGTCATCAGAATTTTAATTGATAATGACATTCAATGAAAACAACCCATTTTTCGGACATTTAATCGGCCACACTTTCGGAAATGTATTTTTTAGAACATTTAATTGGGCATCGGTTAGTACATTTAATCGGACATTTTATTAATGTCCGAAAAGATCGGGTATTTTTTCGGAAATTTAATGGGAAATTTTCAGGACATCCAAAACTCTAAAACTTGAAGTCAGGGAAAAACGTTCTACTTAAAAAAAAAAAAAAAAACTAGTTGTGTCACTTTTAGAGCGGGGGTGGGATATTAAGTCGTAATGTGTCAGTTTCACAAGAATGAAATTCAGACAGTCGAGATTTTGAAAAAAGGTCTAAATCTACTACTAATATACTACATGTAGGTGTGACTACAATTCAGGTCACGAGTTTTGTGTTGCCCAAAACGAGATGGCGCGTCATGTTGTTGTTTTTTTGTTACCCAAAAAAAACAAAAAAAAATCCGATTCGTTAAGTTAAATCGGCGAAAAGTCAGCTTCGAAACGGTACGTAACACGCTAAGGTCACTTTCTTGGCATTTCTCGTAAAAGGGAGCATTAGCAGCACGACGCCATTAAAAATGTCAAGGACGTACTTGAGCACCGGTTTTCAGTATCTCCCAGCAATACATTTCCAATGGCGTGGATTATGGTGACTTACGATATAGGTTAATCCTAGATGGAACAACTGCAGAACTAATTGTGCATACCAAGAATGCACGAAACACAATAACGGGCAAAAAGTGGCCATTTTAACAAAGTATTATTTATGGCAAAAAGTTCACCAAAGTTCGCCTTCGATTAATAACTCACACTAACTTTCTCACAATTTCTAACGTAGACGTAGTTTTTGCACACATTTTTTGACTGAAATTGCATTTTAACCATTGTTATTGAAGCATAACTGCTTTCCATTTTAAGGTCAAATTGCAAGTTAATCGATTCAGTAGCACAAGTCATCGGTTGGCATTGATAACACGTGCGTTTTCTTAACATGGCTAAAATATCGAATTTAGCTGGACTGCATATCGCACCACCGCTTCAGAAGTGACACAACTCAACATATTCGATTTCGAGATATGACGAGTTTTAATGCATGGCCAAAATAAATAGACAATATTGCTATTTTTACGAAACTATGGTACATAGCCTGAAATATTTTCTAAATTTAGTTTTGACTACAGGCTTGACCCCAGGGTTATGGAACCCATGTTTAACCTGCTGAAACCAAAATGGAGGACAGAAAAGGAACTAACTTTATATATGCTGCCAGATTGCGCATCCTGGCTTCTCCTATGTGACCAGGTGGTGTAGCATTCACAATTTCCTAGCTTCATCAGATTCATCTGTAGATTCCCGTGTCAAAGTGCGATCCGCAGAAGATTCCGTCCGAAAAATGTTCAGAACTGAGCTGTTTATACATTTTATAAGATGGTGTCTCTAATTAATTAATATGCTCCATTCTCTTAGATATTTTTTCTGATATTAATAATTTTCCCATAAAACTAAATATTTTCGATAATACTCTATTGTTCTGTATGAAGGGTAACAACGAATTTGAAATTGCACATTTTCATAATCCACACGCGTTAATTTGAAATGAATTTAATGAAATATATGTATTTTCAATTTAAGAAGCGCCATCCAGCGGTCTATACATGCAACGAGGAAAAAAATCGAGTTTTTGATTCCTTTAAAAGGAGGAAACTTTGATGCAATGAATCTGCATGTTTCAACAGTGACTAATTTTCATATGGAAACACTGTCAGTATTTCTGCCAGACCATGTGACCGAATCTCCTTGCATCTTTGAACCTAATCGAATCTGAAGTGACAACACATGGCCACGACTAGCCTTCAATTACCCCAACCGAATCTGACTTGATTCTCCTTGCAGTTGTTAACCATGTCAAATTTTAAGAGACATGCAGTCCGATGTCAAAGTACTGCAAAATAGTAAAAAAAGGTTCAGCAAGAGCGTGTCAAATAGCGAATGCCGTATACTTTCGGAATACTAAAACATGTAGCTCACCCTTATTTTCTTAGAACTTTTTTGAGAAAACAATGGTAATTTAAAAACTTATTCCTGACACAAAAACTTTCATAGATAACAGCCATTGAATCATGGAATCCATGAAAATATTCAACCTCAATTAATATAGAGCACATTCAGCACCACACCATTTTTAAAAAAATTCTTAGGCTATGTGAGCCTATATTGTTTCGTTGAATTATCGTTTTTGGGAGGATTGTAGCAATTATTCTTTAATTTTATGATTTGAAATTCTCTTGGATGATGGTAACTTATTACGATAAGAGCTTAGTATCGTTTTTGGAAAAAAAAACATTCCGTTAATTTTGTGAAAATTGTGAAGTAGTGCTATATGTAGAAGAAATTATATTGTATTTTTTTTTTAAAAAAAAATTGGTTGTTGGAAAAAATGTCATTTGTTGGCCAGTTTTATTGTTGTTTTTGTTAGTTTGTTTGTGGATTTCTGACATGCAAAATATATTTTTACAAAGTAATTTACTATAATATCTATTTTTTTAATTGCATTACATTTATGATTCTTTATATGAGTTGTAAAATTTATTTTTTAAGAAAACTAATAGCAATACACTGCAAATCCATTTAGGTATATTAATTTTCCATTTTAATTTTTTTTTTCATATTCACTTCATTTTTTCAAGAAACCAAAGCCTGCAAACCATTCTATTTGAAAGCAGACACATTTTGCAAATTAATTTGTACAAGTAGCATAACTTTCGAATTTACTATGATGTCAACGATTTTCCTTTTTGGTCGTCAATGCGGCAAGGGGCATAAATACAGAAGTGCTCAAGGATGCCGACGAACGGGTCATTGCGCACTACAGTCACGTGAGTGACGTTTCACATTTGACCAAATCGAGGTCATGTCTGTCTACGACATTGACAAACGCTTTTTTCTCCGAAGTGACATTCGTGCACCACGGAGCACCGCGGTTAATAACAACTGCACAGGCGTACATATTTCATGACTCTGGTGCTTCCCCTGGAAACATATTGCATTCAGAACACGTTTAGCTCCAATGCGGAGGTCCGCAACAAATTGCTGACTTGGAATACGGGTCAAAAATGCGTGATTGGGGAGGTATTCTACCGAATGTGTAAATTGACATGCTAAAGATACTGCCCACTGGAAGAAACATGAGGAGGTTCGGTTTGTTTGTTCCTTAAACTTGTTCATATATGTTGCTAAAAGTTCCTTACTGTTTGGGCAACAGTCCACAGAAAGAAAAGCTCCCCCAAGTTTCCTGTTTCGATAAAAAACGGTGAAGATCAAAAGAAGTTTAGCAACACGAGTAAACCTTTCTGTTTCTTGAGGTGTTGCTGATATACAGTGGACCGCTCGTTGTTTGTGCCACTTAATTGCTTGTTACTGTCCAGAAACGAATTATACATGTTCCACCATTTTTTTTTTTTTTTTTTTAATGTCAAGTTTTTTGTTTTCAATTTTTTGACTATAGCTAACTTAGATACGGCGTCAATAAGAATGAATATCTTGCAAATGACGTAATTGTCGATATATGAAATCGACAGTAGCTTTCAACATGTGTTACAACCTCGGGGAAACACGACGTCGACTCGATCTTTGCAAATAACATTGTTATAGAATAACATTTCCATGCGACGTTTAGATATTAGGTTCCAAACTTGTAGATTTCCAACATATTACCCACGTATCAAGATGACAAAAAAATGAAATCAGTTAAAAACGTCATTAATGACCAAAGAAAAATGAAGTCAAAATGTCCCACCTTTTACAAGTATTTTTTTTTCAAAAATGACCAAAAAATGACGTCTTTTTGACGTTACTATTTCTCAGCTTGCTACGTGGAAATTATCATAGGGTAAGAACACACAGAATGCTTATTGCAGGAGCTTAACACTCGGCGGACACTATAGCGCCACCAAGCGGGATAGCAATGCGGCATGCGTTTTAAATGAGGGCGCACACAAAGAAAGCTTAGCCGAGCCATGCTGAGCTTACAAGAAGCGCTTATAAGCTTTCAAAAATGTTCGTAACATTCTTTTTTTGGAAATACGAAAGCAGATTTTTAAGACACAGTGCAGCGAAATGCGAAATTATGGAAATATGTCGATATATAGTTTATACCTAGTAAATTGCATTGTATACGATGACATGTGCATGTCCACGAAATGTCATTTCCATGATGTTCCTGGCTTATTATCAGGTCTTAAACCCGACTTCATGTAAACACATCGATTCCTTTTCTCGCAAATTACGCGTTTATGGAATGCCATTAAGGTCGACGTTTCCAGAAGGCCCCTGTCTTGCAGATTTCCAACATGCCCAGTCACGACCTCGCGAACACGTGTCGATTTCTCGAAAATTACATGTTCTTGCAATGTCATTTGCCTTTTGGATTTCCATTAGAGGTAAGCCTCGGTGTATATATCTCGGCTTCTTGGTCGCATCTTTGCAATGTTCAGAAGCGTTGAACCACGCAATTAAGAATCCATAATTACACCACCGATCTCAACGAGGGATCCTCAAGCAACCCCCTGCCAATTACGCCTAATTAAAAAACGGTTGTTTTCCGCCCCCGCGAGCGCCGCCTGTCGTCGAATTCCGCAGCCAGCTGTCGCCTCTGTCGAGGACAAACCCCAAGACAAACATCTCCTAATGTCCCTTTGCATCAGCAGGCGTGGTGTACGATCTAGGAATGACAATGCATTTCGCCTAATTGCACTCTTGCTCTTTTGTAAACAGTTAAATAAACGGGTCGCAGAACATGTACAAGCTCAAAATGTGACATTAGATGGTATAATCAATGATCCGTTTTCTATGGGAATTTTCCCAATGTCAGGTATCCCAGCCACTTTTAAGCTCGACTATATAGGATTTATAGGACATTTTGCCCCAAAAAATAGGACAAATAT
>JAQGAO010008885.1:0-10045 GCA_034697705.1 Ommatoiulus sabulosus | reverse complement strand
TTCGAATTTCAGCCAAACGATGCTACGTTGGAACGTTGGAAGGTGTTCGTAGCATCGTCTGGCGCCGGCTTTAGCATACTTGGTACGTTGCTACCATGTAAAATTGAAGAAAAGATGAGAATTTATGTACTGGTTATGTACATTTCCTGAAGTGGTGTGATAAATTGTGGAATACATTTGAACATATTTAACGTGCTATGCATTCGAATTCCAGAATTTTTTACAATTTCTGGAAGATAACGTGTAATAAACATCTCAAGAAAGTGGTTATTTGAAATCCACGTGTCTCATACGTCCTATACCGGAACACAGAAGAAAATCAGTTCATCAGGGTATACATGTATACCTCTTGTGAATAAGAGCATTTTGTTTTTCTGTATTTCCCGACTGTATTTTACAACTTTGGACACTTCAGCGCCAAATCTCGTCATTATCCGCGCCCTACTGTGATTCCACTTGCCCTTCAAAATCTGGGCAGACCTACCGTAGACAACGATGTCCTTGTTCATCTGGTCCTCGTCGACATAGCTGGACACACGGCACTTGTAGTTTCCGGCGATCTCCACGGTTGGCCAGAGGATGCGCAGCGCGCGGTACATGGTGAGGGGGTCGTCGGTGATCTTGTGCGTAAGGTCCAACCAGCCGGTGAGGGTGCCCAGGGCCTCGGGGAGGGCGGGCGGGATCCACTGGTAGACGGGCTGCGAGTTGTGATTGTGGTACCATTGCACCACCAGCCCTTTGATGTCATTGTCGTCGTAGTTATAGTCGCAGTCCATGATGACCGCCGGTGTTGATCCGTTCTCGATGGATGTCGGGATGCCCAGCTTGTTGATCTTCAGCGCCGCCGAATCTAGAACGGAAAAAGAGAAAACGAGGCGAGTTAGTAACGGTCAGTGGACATGCCGCAAACATTCTTTATCCCTCGGTCCTGGCGCATGCTGGTGGTCATTGATCACCAGCATCGATACCGAAGCACCCCGGCTTAGGGATTCTTGCCATTGATTAAGGACGCACTCCTAAGTTGACCGGCGTTGCGTCATTGATCGGCCTTAATGATATCTTTGGCAAGTGACCAGTATTACCCATTGAATTCCATAGGACATTGATACTGCGCCCCCTCGCGCGGAAAGGCGAAAGGTTGAATCGATGTTCCATTCATTACAGCTGGATAAAAATATCGTGACAATATCCAAACAAAATGATATAATGTATTTTGAAATGTGACGTTTTGCAATTCAGTTGGATATTGTTGCTGCGCCATCGAACATTAATGATACGGATTGGGCATACGGAATGATCGACAAGCTTTTTAGATATTTTCTTGTTTACATCTTCATCACCCATTAAGTAGGCCACATGTAGTACACTACATGTTATGCTTGCTGTTTAAATTGCCATATTTTTACACATTAAAGTGTGCATTTTCTACATTTGAGGTGCCTCCATGAACTTCATATGCATGGTATGATACTGCGCCATTTAAAAAAAAAACATTTATTGATCTGAGACTCAGCACCATCTATCGCATATAACTGAATCCATGCATGGCCATTTTTTAAATGGGATGCTTGTGACGTACACGTCTTTACATTAATAATTCAATTTTTTTACGTTATTATCAGGGTGCTCATACAGTAGAAATCAACAGAGAAGCTAGATACCAAAGACAAAAAATGGGTAAAAAGTATAGGTGGTGCTCAACTTAAGAGATGCCCAAGATGTAGGGCAATCCGCCTAATAAGCATCCAAGATGTTTCCATGGTGAATTAATAAGAAAACAGATCAAGGTGTGCTCTATGATGCCTTGTTTATATTAATGTTTCCGTTAGTCTTCGCCATGGTTGCATTGATGAGGGGAAAAAACCACACCAACTTTCATTAGCACATTGATAAAAAGTCTGAAAATAATACGAAGAATAAATATGACTAACCAGTTTGTTGAAAAAGAGGAACACAGTGGTGCGTTAATTGCTATTCTTTACGTCAAGATGCAGTGAAAATAAAGATGGAAAGTCACCATCAATGCTTCTATAGCCGCGACGCTTCCATGGCCACTTATTGTTTCAAAATGCTGGTGCAGTTACAACGTGCGTTGCCATGGCAACGGTCGTTGGAATGCAGCTAATACCCGATTAGTACGATCAGTATACACGCACTCATTATTTGGAGATTAACTACTAAGCTGTCAGACTTAAGGTATTGCTGATACTGAAGTAGATCTCAAGACGATTAAATAGTTAGCGATAAAGCAAATTGCAGTCAGTTTCGGTATCTGATACATTCGTGCTCATGCATGATGTCATGGACACGATTTGAGGAAAAAGTAACAATTTCTTTTAAAATGGCAAGTTGAAATTAGTTTGGTGTTCTATACGTTTGCATGCATGCAGGATATGCCTCAACTCATCAAATGCCCACCTATAGGGGTGCCCAGAAATAGCGGGTTGTTGATGACGTTTGCTAGGGCATTAATAGGGAGCACGATGATGGTGCTGGGGACATTAAACGACCGCCCCCAACGTCGTGATCATTGAAATGCCCGGACAACGTCATTGGATTGCAATAAAGGCGTCAAGCTACTTGTAATTAGCTCGAAAATGTGTCCCTGCCAGAGTCGATTTGCCATTATGGAATCATTAAAGTCGTACTGGTGACTGGATATTGCTAGGGAACGGTTACTGCCTGCAGTAAGAGGCGCGTGACAGTAAGCCACGATGTTGACGTATATACTGTACTTCCATGAATATAAATAGCATCGCAAAATAACTGTCTGCAATTTTAAATTTGTAGTCGCGGACAAGGTTTTTTGGTTCAAAAATAACATCTAAGACAGACAACAACGAACGAACTATCTTGATATTAAGTATAATGAAATGCTTCGGAAATATCCAATTTTTTATAGTTTGCTAAACTTTTTTTTTTTCTCAAAATAGTCAAATTTCATCCTCGAATTTTACAGAAAAATTATTTATAAAATATCAGCATTAATATTTAGAGGTTTTACTATAGCTTGAAAATTTCCAGTGCCTACATTTATTTTTATTTCTTAACGAATTTTTGAAGAATTGATCGGTTGGTTTCTTTATACATTTGTTTGCTTAATTATTTTGAATAATGATATTATAAGAAATTATTTCTACATATTTTTGTAAAGATAATTAGAATTGGTAAGAGTATCTTATCTAAACTGTATGAAGTGCATGCAATTATTATTGAAAGACTATGATTTTGGCTAGCTCTGCTTTCTTTTTCTGAATTATTTATTGAAATTGATGCATTTCCGGTTTTATTTTACATAGCAATAAAAATCTTCGTCTAAACCATTTGTATTACATGCATTGTATAGCTAAAATTAATTTCTTTCTTGGGTGTACTTTAATTATGCATTCTCGCTTGGATATTTGTTAGCTAAAATTTTAGATTTATTGCGTGCCTGGACAACATTTCTGCATTTTTCACCCCAAATTTTAGTCGTGGTCAAAAGCAGTAGATTGTTTATCGGAATATGCGGAATCAATGCGTCAGCATAACAAGTTTCTAGTTTCGCGCGCAAAAAGAAAAAAAATTAAACGCGGGGGAATATTCGAGAATTTCAACATCTGCACGATCCATATAATGTTTTATGCCGCTCCAGGTTATGTATTCCCGCAATAAAACTTTTTGGAAAGTTGTTCGCTGCACACTTAGTTCGATGGAGCATGGCGCAGTTGACATTTGAAATATCTTTCCTTTTATTAATAATGCACTCCGCAGCGCTAGGAAATGAAAATGTGGAGTGGTGCAAAAAACAAAAGCCGAGCGCGCGAGCTCCCTATCTAACGGTTATGACAGCAAATTTGTATAGATACTTAAAGAATTTTATTACACGATAATTTATTGATCCAAAGCCGTTAAAGCCTGAACAACGTTATTCAGCCTGTTCCTAAACGCCCATTGTTCCAGTTTGCGAATGGAAGTGTCTACCCTCTATCATGAGACGCATTATCCTCGTAATGCACCGCAATATTCAGAGGGATGCAGAGCTAAATGCATTAATGCAAGGACATTACATTCTTCATTTTTCTGTATTTTAAGAAAGTCCTAATATTTTTTATTTTATTTTAGAGAATGTTTGTCTACGTGTATCATGCTTCACTATTTAATTGTGGATGCCGGTTTAACTGAAATTTGCATATACAATGTACGCGTATTATTTAGGTCAGACCAGAAGACAACTGTTCAGCATGCACAGTCCATTGTGTCTTTGGTAAGTTAAGATATGGCAGGGTTTATTTAACAAACTCTTCATTGTCAGTTGTTTACAACTGGCTTGCTGCGTATTATCCAAAGAGCCGAAGTGCTGAAAAATTCTGTGAAGGGTCAGTGCAATAGAGAAGTCAGATGTTTCTGGAAAGTGAAATCAATGGCTATCAAACGTTTTACTCTATCATCAAGTGTTCAGCTATTAACTGAGCAGCAGGACATAATTCATGGTTGGAGTGCTCAAAGTACAAATTAAGCTTAGATTTTCCAAGATTGGGGTCGTAATATTTGAGCGGACAGACGTTTCCGTAAATGGGCGTGCAAGGCAAGGCTACTTTACAGTAATTCACTGACAACATGTTTACATTTCCTTTCACATTGCTAATGTAAGTTAAATGGTTATTTTATACATTTTAGAAATCGAGTGTCATTTCCAGAATCACATTAAATTTTCCATTTTCAGGAAATATACAATTGTTTGTTCTCCAAATAAATCTTCGTCGCCTTTAACAATTCATTATTAAAATGACAACAAATACTAGACTTGACATAGCACTATTTAGGAGCTGAGCCTTTCTAAAACAAAATAAACTGTACTTTATTTATGGACTAAACCAAAATGTATCTTCGACATGATTTTTTAAAAAAAAGCATGTCCCATTCACGGATTTTGTACGCTTGAATATCTGAATTTGCATGGCTTGCATAAGGCTGGAAATTCAAATAAACATACTGTTTATTAGCCTTGTAAATTTAAAGTTTTAAGTGAGATGGATATCTCAAGTTGAAAATTGGAATGAACATGTGATGTATTGAACAGACCACCGACATAAAAATGTAACATACGCGGATAACGTGAAAAAAATGCGATTTTTTTTTTTGTTTTTTTTTGTAAGTGACAACTTTAACTATAAGGTGGAGGCTCTTAGTTTGCAAAATAGTGTTAATTAAAATGTTTCTTAAGGGAAAAGTTTAAAAAACCTGAAGCGTCATCGCCACCTTCAGTTTTCTCCCGAGGGATCCGTTGGCGCTACGAACTTTTCTCGTTCAGCGCCACCTGCCATTGAAGGAGCGCCACAGCTCTATATTTATCGAGCGTGCTATCTCGCTACAGGATTCAACTATACCGAGTACAAAGGGAGGTGTATCGTCGTGGCGCCCCTAAGCGGTGAGGCGAGCGTGTATTTACTTTTATGCGCACGTACAATGGCGTAAGACACGGGAAAAGCGCCGTAATTTTAATCGGCGCCTCCACCCCCAATTCGAAATTGGTTTTGGGTGAAACGGCGTCGTAATAACGAAGGCGTTGTCTGTTTCGTTTCGGAGTGGAGCGGAGGCGTGATCCCCCACAGTGCGTTTCTTTTCTGCATTAAACCGACGTGTAATAACATCGTACGGCGCTCGAAATAAAAGCGTGTATATTAAGGCAGTAATGAGACGCAATCATGGCCTGACAATGAGCCCGTTTGGCGTGGATTTTTCCAACGATAAAAGCCGTTTTGCCACGCCGCATGCCTCGGCGATGATTTAATGCTGCTTGCACGCGACAAACCAGATGTTGACCAACGGCTTCCGGTTGAATATCATTCTCGCATGCACGATGATGCTGCAAAAACACGACAAGTTCAATATCATAAGTTGTGAATTTCTACGATCGAGATGTTGAGCCGTGTTCCTATAGCAAACACGTCGTCCCCCAATGCGCGCATTGACCAAGGCGCTACCCTATATATGTTCCTTACATATTTCGGCCATCAGCGCTGCACGAAATTTTGATTAATGATATTAGTCCGATAATTGATCCATTTCCGCCGTCAAACCAGATGGTGACTTAATTGAATACCGCGGCATATTAGCGCCTATTCGCGTACTGTCGTATATATGGAATTATGGTTAACGATCTCTTTATTAATCTTCGAATTCATCATAACAAGAAAGATCCGGTGTTACCTTTAGAGTTCTTAAAGATATTGTTACTATGACAAATTTGCAAGTGGAATCGTTTCCTATTTTACGTATTCAATTTTTTATATACTGTACATTTATTATTTTTTGTCACGTGAATGTCACATCGGGTATTTTATGTAGCTCTGGTTAATCTCTATCGTCCAGTGTATATACAGGAACTATTTTCTTAAGTCAATAAATCTTTAAAAAAAACGAGGAAATGTCTTACTCGCACCACTTTCTATACGTGTGTCACATACAGATACATTCAAACCCTGATAAGTGGAAATCGACACGGCATCGAATTTTTTCCACTTATCCGTTTTTATAAAACATAGAAAACGTATTCAAAAAGTTCGGGGCTTTGAAATGTTTTGCATTTATCAGGTTTTTTCACTTGGGTTTCTACTTAAACGGGTTCGGCTGTATACCCGGTTAGATGTGACGTTGGTGCAGTTTTTGACTTCATTTGTTTGGTATTCACGCGCGCCAAATCTTGGTAAATGTTTTAAAAATCTTGTTACCATTGTTGCGAGGAATTCTCTGCATGATAAATGCATCCAGAGAAGCTATTTCCACGAATATCATCCTAAATTCATACGCAGATTCATTAGTGTTTATTTGAAAGATGTTGTTGACATCGAAGTTTTCGGGCGACAATAGTCGAAATTGTCGAAAAAACGTTCGATGTCGATTATGAATGTTCTAAGGCGCGTGAACAATGGCGTCGCCCCAGAAAGCGTCAATGGTCCCCAAGATGGCGGGGCAAATAAAACAAATTATCGAGGCTGGTTTTTCTAATTTACAGCCGGGACGAGCGTAATGAATCGATAAATCCCCGGTTTAATTCCCTTATCGAGAGTAAGTAAATTAAGCACGAGCGCGACGCTAACAAGGCGTTAGCCGCAGCATTTTTTATCCCGTGCTTTCCGAGGTAAAAACGCCGCCATGTTGAGCGCGCGGAAACGAAGGGCTAAAGCGCCATATACAACCGGCGAAGTTTAATTACAATCGCTATCCCTACGCTTTCAAAAATAATTGAAGCGTTTTATTTATCGCCCCCATTTCACGTCACCGCCTCCACCCAGCGCATTTTACCACCGAGGGAATTGGTCGAGGCGTCGACTGCGCACGCGCCCTCTGGGGAGATCGATGCAGTAATTGAAGCCTGTATCGGATAAGCGCCGTAGCAAAAAATCTGAAAATTATCAGCGTCCGAAAGAAAAGAAACGTTCGCGGATGCGCGGGCCCCATTTATCCCGTTGCGTGCAGGGGCTGATATAATTAATTCGTTTAACGAGGTGGCGCGCTTTATCACGCGGCCGCGGATGCGCGAGAAATAGCCACGCGTTGACTTTGAAACGCTGGCACCAGCAGGGTCGATTCCGTCCCATCAATCTGCACGATGTCCCTATACATGTATGTTCACTTACTCGGAAAAGCGCACGATACGCCATCTGTGGTGCGCACATTATACGCGCGGCAGAGTATGCAACTTTGGCACGATGTTGTTTAGTTCGCAATAACGACGCACTCCTCGAGTCGTTCAATGGGTACGAAGCTCGATCAAAATTGCCCCTAATGAGCATTCTGCGCCCAAAAAAAAAAATGTTCCGGGCATGTGTCAACATTCTCGAATGTTTGTCCCGTGCTACTGTATCTAAATGCTTCTGAAGACATAAAGACGCGTGCTTGCCTCGAGTCGCTCAGTTAACACGTTGAACAACGAAAACTTCAAAAAGGGGTACTTTTCTTTAAACGCATCGTGTAACGAGTAGGATTGTTTGTTCCGTAACATAGGCTGATCACCATACGAGGCATGCCTCAATTTGCTTAAGAGGGATTGAAGGACGCATGCCGCACGCCGCACGTGCTTGGCTCAAGTGGCTCATGCAGTTATACACAATGCTCAATCAAAAAACACCTAATGAAGCGCATGCATAAACTTGTCGCACGCCTAAACTCCGACCTATTAGGTGACGTGCCTCACTGCCTCCCAATACCGAAAACAAGTTTCAAAATGTTCATCTGAAATTCTAAAGAGGCACGCGGAGACGCAGCTTCGCCTCGCGTCATTGTTCGACATGATCTCCATCGGTGCAATGGCTGCCGGGATAAGTGGCAGAAGCGTTTTAGGGCTTAGGCGAGCGAGTGCAGCGAAGTAGGAGATTAAACGTTCTTTTCTAAAATGAAGACATAAAAGTGCGAATGTTTGCGAGCTGCGTTATCGCGCGCGCCAAAGAAGCGCGGCTTTGAAATTCTAATCAGTATGCAAAGATGGTCAATTAAGAGTGATAAATGCGGCGAAATGCACCTCCTCGCATCGAGAGGGCTTTCGTCTAATGCACTCGCCTCGCGTTGACGCGTCGTTAGCAGCTGCCGCGCACCAAGGAATCCACGGAGAGACGCAATTTGTTGTCGGGACGCGCCATCCTGCGGTTAGCCCAAAGACGTAAAAAATGCGCGCTTCTGCGACTGGCAACTCGTGCTGGGTCACCTCGAGCATCGAGCGACTCAAGTTGGGTATAGGACATGCATGTGATTAACAGTATACAGTATCGAATTGCTTCGAGTGGACGAGTGGACTGTGGGCATCACTTGGTCTTGGTGGTGTGGCGCTCTGAAAGTTGGCGAAGTGCATGGATATACAGTATAGGATTTGGCATCATTGCCTGTCCATGGCAGTTGACGCGATTTAACTGTTGGTGCTACATGTATAGCCAGGTTGATGGGAGTTTATAGCATCTTGAAATACGGATTATGCCAAGATTCTGTTAATTTTAACTAAACGGTCAACCCTATAACAACGTGCAGGCTCTGCATTAACTCGTATTAATTGAGCGTATACAGTGTATAGTACGATAAAAGCCTCGAATTGTTCGAAGCGTTGGTTTGGAACAACAATCTCTCTTTTTTGGTTAGGTCATATTGAACGCGTGCAAAAGGTTAAATGAGCTGCTGTTTCTGTCAATTAAATGCGTGACTTTGTGTTCTTAATCAAAGTGCCACCAATTCGGCGCCTTCATGTATATGGAATAGGGCGGTGCCACCGACCGAAGACAACATCGCATTAATGCAATTTGAGTGATTTGGCTAATCTAAGATTAAAAAACGTAAATAAAAGGATTTGCGTTTATAAATTAGGCTCGCTCCATTGTGCCGAGCCAGGCAGCACAGGGATAAAAAAGATAATTAGGAAGGTAATGAGGCTGAGCGGCTTAAAGTGCTCATGCGTGTCACTTCTAGTTACGGCGCTTCTTCGGCACAAATCTTTCTATTCAATAGCCATTGTAAGAAAAACCGTAAAAAATAATTTAAAATTTGCCCCTGGGTCTCGTTACAATCCAATTTAAAATAATTTGGAATCGCGCTCGTTAACTTTTTTTATGACGCCATCTTCATAACTGGGGTTGATTATTGCACCCTGCCTTCACTCGTTCCGATAACTTCGACTTAATTCAGCCATTAGTAGGGCCGCCTTTGAAATCGTTTCATGCACAACGTATAGAAAAGCGTTCCCAAATCTGTATTATTAAACGCAGATCGAAAATCTGGCTATAGTAATTAAATGCACGCCAAATTCGTATCGTGGCCGACTGTTGATGGGTAAATAGCCGATTTTTCCTACTTGCACGTGACGTCACGCAGATCGTGGGCGTGACTAATGTGGCTCGATTTACATTGAGAGCGTGTTGTGGGGTACATACATCTAAGAATCATGGCTCTTATCATTCTAAAAACTAAGAAAATGCTCCATTAGATACTATCACTTACCTATACATGCATGAATATATTTTTTATCCGAAAGTAGATATTTTGATGTTGTTTTGCCGCTATAAATCAAAAATTGTATGAA
>JAQGAO010008884.1:0-10046 GCA_034697705.1 Ommatoiulus sabulosus | reverse complement strand
GACGTGCTGCGTGAGTTTTGACAAGGTTTTTGGAATCCTCGCATCACGTTCTATTCATTTATTCTCGGCACATTTTATCTAACACCGGTGGTTTGAAAGATATTTGGAAGGCCCAGACATCTGGTTCACCCTGTATACTGCTCGAAAAATGCGTTTCAATTTTTGTTGAAAAAAATGGCATTTTTAGCATTTTTCAAACGTTTTTCATGTCGCTTAAGAGTAGCATTTCTAAATTGCCTCGTTGTATCATGACGTCACTTCAATAACGTTCTCCGTGATGATGTTAGTTAGAAATACAATTTCTTAACATTATGACGCGGAGATGATGTCGCTTTATAAAAAAACATCACCTCTTCAATATCTACGATGTTTATGACTTCACGTGAAAACATCATTTCTTCTATGTATGACGTTCGTGACGTCACTTTACGATACTTCTACATTGCGCGGCGATAATGACTTTCACTTCAGCACGTCTCTTTTCCACGGCGTTCAAGACGTCAATTTAAAACGTCTTTTCGCCATTATACGGCGTTTATGCATGACGTCACTTTAGAACATTAATTTTCCATTGTACGATGTTCGTGACGTCGCCGAGGATATCATTCATCCATTACATAGCAGCCATGACGTCACTTCGGAGCATTTCTTCACCACTGCACGACGTTCATGACGTTCAAGATATTTGGAAGGCCCAGACATCTGGTTTACCCTGTATACTGTATACTGTACGATGACTCGTTTTATTGCAGTTTTTTTTGTGCAATTTTCGCTCCTGCACGAGGTGTACGCGATGACGTCATAACTACGGGAGAATGAAGTTTCAAAATCGGGATATTCACCGAATTGGCTTTTGTTTTGTTTGTTCCGATGTATGTACGTGCTCCTGGTACGCTCGTCTCGGCTACCGGTTGCTTCGTAGTTTGCCGCTAGTTTTCGCTTAATTGAGCCGTAATTGTTTTCCGGATGAAAGCCCGATAATATTAAGGACGCCAATTTCGATTCTCAACTTCCGCCATTCGCGCGGTTTCTCCTTAATTCGCTATAGCGACCCAATATAGCTCGCTTATAACGAACTAATTGCAGGTTCCGACGAACGTTGTAGGAATCGATGAGAAAATAATCAAATCGTTCCTCAAACTCTGCTTTTTAATCCATGCTGACGTCATTCAATCGCTTTTGCTCGAGCGACATGACGACTGCCCGAGTACGATTCGTAAAGCTTCTGATCCCGAGACCTGGAATACTCGGAAACGTCGGGGAACTTGAAAATATCTGGAAAAGTTAGGGAATTTGAAAATGCCTGGAAAAGTTGGGAAAGATCACGAAGACATTTTCAAGCCCGACGCCGTATTCAGGCGTTTAATTGCTGAAAATGTCTGGAGAAGTCAGGGAAGAATGATTTATTTTGAATATGTCTGGGAAAATCGTAGAAGAATGACTTATTTTCAAATGTCTGGGAAAATCATAGAAGAAGTGACTTATTTTCAAAAGTCTGGAAAAGTCGTGGAAGAATGACTTATTTTAAAAAGTCAGGAAAACCCATTGAAGAATGACTTATTTTCAAAAGTCTGGAAAAGTCAAGGAAGAATGACTTATTTTCAAAAGTTTGGAAAAGTCAAGGAAGAATGACTTATTTTCAAAAGTCTGGGAAAATCATAGAAGAATGGCTAATTTTCAAAAGTCTGGAAAACCCATGGAAGAATGACTTATTTTCAAAAGTCGGGGAAAATCATAGAAGAATGGCTAATTTTCAAAAGTCTGGAAGAGTCAAGGAAGAATGACGTTATTTTCAAAGGTCGGGGAAAATCATAGAAGAATGACTAATTTTCAAAAGTCTGGGAAAATCATAGAAGAATGACTAATTTTCAAAAGTCTGGGAAAGTCGTGGAAGAATGACTTATTTAAAAAAGTCTAGAAAAGTCATGAAAGAATGACTAATTTTCAAAAGTCTGGAAAAGTCAAGGAAGAATGACTTATTTTCAAAAGTCGGGGAAAATCATAGAAGAATGGCTAATTTTCAAAAGTCTGGAAAAGTCAAAGAAGAATGACTTATTTTCAAAGGCCGGGGAAAATCATAGAAGAATGACTAATTTTCAAAAGTCTGGAAAAGTCAAGGAAGAATGACGTTATTTTCAAAGGTCGGGGAAAATCATAGAAGAATGACTAATTTTCAAAAGTCTGGAAAAGTCAAGGAAGAATGACTTATTTTCAAAGGTCGGGGAAAATCATAGAAGAATGACTAATTTTCAAAAGTCTGGGAAAATCATTGAAGAATGACTAATTTTCAAAAGTCTGGAAAAGTCGTGGAAGAATGACTTATCTCGAAAAAGGGAAATTTGTTTAAAAACCTAGGAAAGTCAGGGAAGTTGAATGTGAAATTTCTGGGGGCGACCACGCTATAATAAATGGTCAATTTTAGTCACCGGAAGTTGAATGGCACCGTAACTCCTAGCTCGTAGCTCGAGGCGGTGTTAATTGATGACGCGATAACTTCTCGAAAATCGGACGCGAAATTTGGCGACTTCTTGTTATTTTCCCACCTTTAATTTGGCTCGATTCATGCCCCCTCCCCACTCCTCACAAGATCCGTTATCCTGCGAGGATTGCTCAAATTCTTGTTTACTTTGTGCAAGCACCCACATGTAGTGTGGATGAAATCCTACTCAACGTTTAGGAATAAGGTGGTTCTGCAATGGTTATCGGGGAATTCCCCGTTATGACGTACCTTTTTTCATATTGTGTAGAGTTCGTGGCAACTCGAAAATGCATTCATTTTAGCCGAAAATGTGTATTAAATGTCCCAATTCGGAATTCGTCTTAAACGAAGACACATGATTGGAAATGAATTCATACTATCGGAAATTCGTAATTTGATTAATTTACGAATTTTAATTAAAATTTTGAAAAATTAAAAGCGGACAATATTGAGAATTTTGAACAATTAAAAGAGGAAAATATTGAGAATTTTGAACAATTAAAAGAGAAAAATATTGAGAATTTTGAACAATTAAAAGAGGACAATATTGAGAATTTTGAACAACTAAAAGCGGACAATATTGAGAATTTTGAACAATTAAAAGAGGAAAATATTGAGAAATTTCAAAATTAAAGAGAGGAAAATATTGAAGAATTTCAAAATTAAAGAGAGGAAAATATTGAAAAATTTGAAAATTAAAAAGAGGAAAATATTGAAAAATTTTAAAATTAAAGAGAGGAAAATATTGAAAAATTTCAAAATTAAAGAGGAAAATCTTGAACATTTTCAAAATTAAAGAGAGGAAAATATTGAGAATTTTGCAACATTAAGACAGGGAGATATTGATAGTTTCTAAAAAGTTAAGAGAAAATATTGAGCATTTAAAAAAAATTATGAGAGGAAAATATCGAGAATTTTGAAAAATGAAAAGAGGATCAGACAATATTGAGAATTTTTCAACTATTAAGAAAGAAAAATATTGAAAATTTAGCAAAATTAGCCTCGGAAACTGTCGACAATTACGTAAAATTCATCTAAAACAACATTTAAAAAATAGTGACGGTGATCAAAATAATACAAAAAAGTGTATATGTTTTTCTGTTTGGCGCCCACCTTGCCCTCGGCGCCCGGGGTGCAGTCCGGCGCCCGGGGTGCAGTCCTGCCCCCTCGTTGCTAAGGCACTAGGTGGTGCCATCTGTGTAGCATTTTTTAAATTATTCCAAGAAAGCCCTATCAAAAAACGCTCGCTGGTGCATGATTTTGTATCACGATTGCCAAAAATGAGGGAGGTCTCGTTTTAGGTCAAGTTGTCTGCGTGCGGAACAATCGCATTTTTATTAAAAGCGTATTGGTTCCTCGTCCACCTTTTTTTTTAGTCCTAAATGATGATTCAAACGTTTCGATGATGGGGGTGGAAGGGGGGGGGGCATATATTTGAATTTCTACGTGGCCCACATTCTTTAGTCGTACCCCTCGGTACCAACTCGTATAATACGCGCCACTGGATAGCTTATACGTTTTTCCTGCTGGTTTTATTTTTAATTCAAATTTGAATAAGACAACGAGATTTGCTCGTAGGGGGCGCTGCGTTAATGTTGCGTCATTTTGCGAAAAATGATGGTTGCGACGCCAGATGGCTCACAAATGTTGACATCAGTTTTTTAATGAATGGGATGAGTTTTTTTTAAAATGTGATCAATTTTTTTTAAATGTGATCAATTTTTTTTAAAAAAATGTGATTTTTAAAACTGTGATTACAATTTTTTTTAAGAAATGTGATTACAATGTGATTAAGTTTTTTTTAAAATTTGATTACAATTTTTTTTAAAAATGTGATTACAATTTCTTTTTAAAAATGTGATTACAATTTCTTTTTAAAAATGTGGTGACAATTTTTTTTAAAAAATGTGATTTTTATAACTGTGAATACAATTTTTTTTTAAAACTGTGATTACAATTTTGTTTTAAAACTGTGATTACAGTTTTACAGTTTTTTAAAAAAAATGTGATTAATTTTGTTTTTAAATTTGATCAATTTGCCATTAAGGATTTACAATTTTTGCGAAAGTTTTTACATTTTTTACAAAAGTTTTTACATTATTTACGAAAGGATGTACAGTGTTTACAAAGTTGTAACATTTTTTACGAAAAGATTGTTTTTACAAAGTTGCAACATTTTTTACGAAAGGATTTACATTTTTTTGCGAAATTTTTGACATTTTTTACGAAAGGATTTAGTTTTTTTTTTGCGTAATTATTGGCAGTATTTTCGCAAGTCATTAGTTCTTTTTTTAAAGAATTTATGATTTCCGAAAGGATTTAGTTTTTTTCAAAAAAAGGCTTCGCAGTTTCTCCGGAAGGCTTCATAATTTTACGATAGGATTTAAAAAAAAATTTCGAAAGGACTTTCGAAATGCTTTGCTTTTTATTTTTTCATTATGGATTTACAATATCCTGAAAGGATTTGATATTTTTATGAAAAAGATTTGTCACGTCCGACAGACATTTACAATTTTTCGAAGATAGTTTTAGACTCGAAATGAAATAGTTTAAATAATTTTTTTGCGTGCCAACACTTCAATGTAACACGCCCAAATGTAGGGGTCAATATACGCTCAATCCTTTTAAAAATTCGTAATTCCCACAAGCGACTTTTAACTCTTTTAAAAGAGAAAAAAAAACAAGTTTCATCGAAAAATGTTGCATTTTCATGCCAATTTTGTTTTTTATTTACATTTTTATGGAGAATATATAGACAGCTGGTAGACCCCTCTTAAAAACATGTATTTTTTTTGTTTTTTTTTTGGTTTTTTTATTCGATTAACCGGTTATTTCGTCGACTGGTTTCGGTGTTGTATTTTCGTGCTCGGTTGTTCGCCGGTTAGTTTTCAAGATTTCCAACTGTTTCGAGGACAAATTTGCAAAATTTGCAAACTTTTTATAATACAAATTAGCCAGATTTCCAACCTTTTCCAGCTCAAAGTTGCAAAACATTAAACTGTTTTTGAGTACAAATGTGTAAAATTTTAAGTTGCCGAGGGCAAATTTGTAAATTCCTTAACTTTTTCAGAGTACACATTTGTTAAACTTTCAACATTTTTCGAATATGAAATTGTAAATTTTTTTCCAAGTTTTGAATATTGTCGTCCCGTGTCAATTTTTGCAAAATCGTGTGCCAACACTTCAATGTAACACGCCCAAATCTAGGGGTCAATATACGCTCAATCCTTTTAAAAATTCGCAATTCCCATTGAAGCGACTTTTATACTCGGTTCACCTTATAGAAAAAAAAAAATTTCATCGAAAAAAATTTTGCATTTTCATGCCAATTTTGTTTTTTATTTACATTTTTATGGAGAATAAAACATGTATTTTTTTTTTGGTTTTTTTTTTATTCGATTAACCGGTTATTTGGTCGACTGGTTTCGGTGTTGTATTTTCGGACTCGGTTGTTCGCCGCTGCCATTATCGTTATTTCGGATCTGTTTCTCGGGCGATCTTTACGACGGTCGGTTAATTTTTTTGAAAAAACATGAAATGAAACGCCGAAATGTAGGTTAAAGGAGGCACGCGTTTCGCGGGTTTTCAACTAATGAAAAATGCAGCAGTAGGTATGGGGAAGAGGACGCTGATGTGGTAACGCAACAACGGAGCGAGTGGTAAGCGTTGTTATTATCGGTGTCACCAACCTTGGAAGCGGTTTGTGTTTTGGTTGGTTCGGAAAAGTGAGGAAGGATTTGACTAACGCAAATTTGTAAGCCAGTTTATAGAGAGTGAGTGAGTAAGGAGAGGAGTGTACGCTATATAATGGTCGTCCATTAGTTGGTGAAATTTGGGCAATTTTTCGGATACTTTTTGAAGATATTCCCCGTTTGGGACGTCCCGTATCGGAATATTTGTTATCGTCCACGTTCCTCCTCATGTTCACCTGTTTGCCGCAGCAGAGGCAACGCGTGCCCAGAAAATGCAAGTTTCGACTGACCAAACTGTTCGGGAAATTTCGGTAAGTCCCAAAATTGCGGAAATATTTTCGAGTTTTAGTGGTTAATATTCGAGTTTTAGTGGTTAATATTCGTGTTTTAGTAGTTAATATTCGAGTTTTATTAGTCAATATTCGAGTTTTAGTACACATAGTTAATATTCGAGTTTTAGTAGTTAATATTCGTGTTTTAGTAGTTAATGTTCGTGTTTTAGTGGTTAATATTCGAGTTTTAGTGGTTAATGTTCGAGTTTTATTAGTTAATATTCGAGTTTTCTAGTTAATATTCGAGTTTTAGTTGTTAATGTTCGAGTTTTAGTACTTAATATTCGAGTTTTAGTAGTTAATGTTCGAGTTTTAGTAGTTAATGTTCGAGTTTTAGTGGTTAATATATTCGAGTTTTAGTACTTAATATTCGAGTTTTAGTACTTAATATTCGAGTTTTAGTACTTAATATTCGAGTTTTAGTACTTAATATTAACGAGTTGAAGTTGTGACGTTTATAAGAGCCTCTTATAACGGCCGGGAAATGTGGAAATATTTCGTCAATTTTTCGGATTTTTCACGTTTTTCGAAATTGAAGTACAAAATTAAGAATTGTAAACGAGTTTTCAACCGTAGATAATGAAGATAAATAACTAGGATATGTGAATTTCACATTCGTGAGTGAGTGAACGAGGGGCTACTGAAAGTCTTTTAAGTTATTTATTTTTCAAATTTTGAGGTCGTGGCAAATTTCGAGCTTCATGTACAATTCTAAAGCAAACAAAAACTTTTTAAATACATGTACCAAAGCACATTTATGTTTGCACATTTGAAAAACCTTAATCATTTTTCGAATATGAAATTGTAAAATATCCAACTTTTGAATTTTGTCCTGTGTCAATTTTTGCAAAATCGTGGATATCGTATAGTTGGCATACTTTAATTTTGACATTGTCATCGGTCAGGGAAATTTGTTTAAAATCCTGGAAATTAAGTGGGAGAACCTGTAATTGAAATTTGTGGGGGTACGGTTTATGGTTTTTATTTCATTTTTAATTTTTTCACGAAATTTTAAATTTCTCTACCTAGAAAATCAGAGGATTTTTTTTTCAATCGGTATTTAAACAGGGCCCTCCCCCCATAACCCAGACCTGGAAAACCTGAGAAAGTCTGGGAAATTGAAAATGCCTGGCAAATTCAGGGAAGAATGATTATTTTGAAAATGTCTGGGATATTTAACGTATTAATGTTGTTACCATCCGAAATGAATGCATCTACGTGGTTAGCTCAGGGCCTATTTTCAAACTTTTTAAAATTTACCCATGAAGTCACAAATTTGTAACATTTTCAACAATTTTATAGGACATATTTGCAAGCTTTTCAACGGTTTTCAATGTAAAATTTTCAAAATTCTTCAAGTTTTCAGAGTACAAGTTCGCAAAATTTTCAAACTATTAGTTATATAAGTTTTCCAGATTTCCAACTGTTTTCGAGGACAAATTTGCAAAATTTGGAAAATCTTTTTATAATACAAATTAGCCAGATTTCCAACCTTTTCCTGCACAAAGTTGCCAAATATTAAACTGTTTTTGAGTACAAATGTGTAAAATTTTAAGTTTCCGAGGACAAATTTGTAAATTCCTTAACCTTTTCAGAGTACGTACACATTTGTTAAACTTTCAACATTTTTCGAATATGAAATCGTAAAATTTTTTCCAAGTTTTGAATATTGTCCCGTGTCAATTTTTGCAAAATCGTGGATAACGTAATTGGCGTATTTTAATTTTGACATATTGTCATCGGTCAGGGAAATTTGTTTAAAAAACCTGGAAATTAAGTCGGCGAACCTGTAATTGAAAATTGTGGGGGTATACCCCGTTTACTCGTTCGTGGTCTATTTTTAAGTCAAAAATGGCCATTTTTTTTAATCCAAACTCCTGAAGGCCAAAGATTCCCAAGTTTGGCATTTGAAATTACAAAAAAAAAAGAAATTGAATCGTAAAATAAAAACGAAAACAATAGGATTAGTTTCGTAATTTCTATTCATACGCAGTAGAATATTACATTTTTTTCATATTTTTACAATTTATATACATGTATTCTTGAAGTTTTCCAGAAAATTAAGGCGCGCTGATTCGGAACGTTTTATTATTCAAGTTTTCCGCACGTTAATATTGTCGTGTTTAAAAAAAAAATAATAATAATTTTTTTAATTTGTTTAAGAATACCCACACGTCGGGTAAACAAAGTTTTTAATTTAAAATTGTTAATTATTTTCAAAACAATTTATTTTATGTCCCCCGGAATTAAAATATAGAGATTGCACGGCTGATTGATCATCATAAGGAAAAATAACGGGGAGTAATTAAGGGGCAGTGAATTAGTTATGGTTGGGAAAACGTGTTTAAGGAAAGTTTGAGGAAATTTGAAGTTTTTGGCAAATATGCACATTTGTATTAGCAAGTAAATAAGTGAAATAAGTGATTAAAGTGAAGAAATTCGCGAATGATTGAGAATACAGGGTTCCCCCAGACCTGCACCTGGGAAAGTCAGGGCACTTGAAAATGCCTGGAAAAGTCAGGGAGAATGGCTTATTTTGAAAAAGTCAGAAATTCAACGCAGTCATGTTGTTGCGATTCAAAACTAATGCTTCTCCATGGTTAGCTCAGGACCCATTTTCTGAGTGGAATGTACATGTCGAAATTAAAAAATTTCCCACGTTTTCTGAGGTCAAATTTGCAAAATTTTCCTCATTTTCCGAGGGCAAATTCTCCAATTTTTCCGAGGAAAAAATTTCAAAATTTCCTAAGTTTTCCGAGAACAATTTTTCAACATTTTCCGAATACAAAATTGTCATTAGTAAATTTTGCAAAATATGTCAATTTTTGACATTGTCATTAGTCAGGGAAATTTTTTTAAATGGTGGAAAAGTCAGGGAAGTTCAATGAAAATGAAATGTTTGTTTGAAAAAAAATTGAAATGCTTCCCAAAATGTCAAAATGTTTGGAATAATTTTTGAAAATTGATTCCTCGAAAATGAACATCTTGGAAATATCTCGAGAAATCTTAGAAAATATATTTAATAAATATATTTGTTTCCACGAATTAAGTACGAATTTCGAAAAAAAGTTCATAATAATGTTTCGGAATTTTTTCTGCGGTTTAATATTTGTCGAAATAAAAATGGCCACCTAATTTTCCAATCCACCTATCGCCAAATTTCAGTCTCCTCTTAAGAGGGTTGAGGAAGGGTCAGAAACCCCATAAACCCCATTTTTATACGAATGACGTGCCATAAAACATCGATGACAATTACGCGACATCGAAATAGCGTCGACATAATAACTTCGAATAAATTACTGGTGTCATTATTTAGAAAATATTTTCTTTCAATTTTTGACTTTATTTTTCATACATCGTTAACATCAAAATTCGAAAAAAATTATTTCTTTAGCAACGGACAGGGTTCCCCCAGACCTGGAAAACCTGGAAAAGTCAGGGAACTTGAAAATGACCTGGAAAAGTTAGGGAAGAATGGTTTAGTTTGAAAAAGTCAGGGAAATTCAACGCAGTCATGGCGATCTAAAATTAATACTTCTACGA
>JAQGAO010008883.1:0-10048 GCA_034697705.1 Ommatoiulus sabulosus | reverse complement strand
CGTCGCCATTTGCAAAGTAGTTTAAATAAAGTTTAGTTCAATTAATTCTCGCTCTCATCGATTTAATTCATCACAAATTAATACTCAGAAAACGTAGGAAATTGCGTAAATTGGTACATGGAAAACGTGGAAAAGTTTGTAAATCTTTTTCCAAATAAACCATTTTTCCCTGACTTTTCCAGGTCATTTTCAAGTTTCCTGACTTTTTCAGGTTTTCCAGGTCTGGGGGAACCCTGTTATATTAACTCACAAAATCGAGTTAAATTAATAAATTTGCAAAAATAAAGGATAATAATCACGAGTATCGCGAGACGACATCTTTTCTGTATCCATATTACAAGATTTCGTAAGTAAGATACCTCTTGATCAATGGGGGCAAGGGCAGCTCGTTGATGCGACTCCGAGTCATGATCCTGTAGTGATCGTAGAAGGCCCTTCTGCACATGTTAGACAACCTCAGGCATTCGGCACCCACGACCAGCAAGCGCGCCAACATCAAAGGATCCTCCCTTTCCAGCAAACTTTTTATGTCCATCCAGTCCTCGCGAGGGATCCGTTCCCCGGCCGCCAAGAGCAGCTCCACCAGAGGGTAGAGTTTATGCTCGATGGCGTGATGCATGGGCACCCTGCCCGAATTATCCTCGATGTCCACCTTGCAGCCAGCCTTGATCAACATGAGTGCCGATTTCCGATAATCGTTACACACGGCTTTGAGTAGCGGTGTTTCGCCATCAAAGGGTGTCTTGGCATTAATATCGCACTGGAAAGAAAGCAGAAGCTCCATAACATCCCACATGGTGTCGCTAGGACATCTATCTCGGCTTCCGAAGAGAAGGTGAAGAGGAGTCCATCCTCTAGTGCCATTGACGCAGGCCTTGGCTTTAAGCAGGGTGGAGATGAGCGGCACATTTAAGGATGTGGCACACATGGCCAACATAAGAGGTGTGAAGAGCCAACAATTGCTGATAGCGTTCACCTCCGCGCCGTTTTTCAACAGGTAACCACAAATGTCGCTCGTGGCTTCGAGGCAAGCGTACATAAGAGGCGTACAATCATCCTCGTCGCGACGATTAACATCAGCTCCGGCCTCTACCAGAATTTTGACCACTTCTGAAAAATAAAACCCGAAAGATGAACTAAACGAATGCACGAAGCAAGAAGGAATTATATGAAATAGTAATTTGGTTTTCACACGATGCAACGATGCTTCCAGGTATCGCAGCCACTTTTAAGCTCGACTATATAGGATTTATTGGACATTTTGCCCCAAAAAATAGGACAAATATACGAAAAAATAGGACAATTTTTAGGAAATATAGGACATCGCAACACCGAACGATGTAAAATGCGAAACATTAATTAGCGCATTCACCATTGTCACCGAAAACTATTCAGGATACCCCCACAAATTTTAATTTCAAGTTAACTTCCCTGACTTTTCCAGGTTTTAAAAACATTTCCCTGACCAATGACAATGTAAAAAATTGACATATTTTGCAAATTTGACACTAATCAATATTTTGTTTAAAAATTAACTAACGACAATTTTAAAATTTTTTGAAAATGTAACAATTTTGTATCCGGTAAATGTTAAAAATGTGTGCTCGGAAAAAGAGGCAAATTTTACAATTACACATACAAATACACCTAGAGAATTTTGAAAATTTATTCACAAAAAAACCTGAACAATTTTGCAAATTTGTACTCGGAAAACGTGAAAAAGTTTGCAAATTTGTTAACGAAATACATAGACAATTTTGCAAATTTATACTCAGATTACGAGGAAAATTGTGTACATTTGTACACCGAAAAAGTAGAAAAGTTTGCAAATTAAACTCCGAAAATGTGGAAAATTTTGAGAATTTATATCCTGAAAATGTGGAAAATGTTGAGAATTTCGATTTGGAAAATGGGCCCTGAGCTAACCATGTAGAAATATGACAAAAATATAGGATTTATAGGACATTTTATCCAAATATAGGACAATATAGGACATCATCGAAAATATAGGACAATATAGGATTTATAGGACGGCTGGGATCCCTGCGTTCGTAATATTGTTATGTTCGTAAATATATCAGGAAAATATATTTTTTTCTTAAATTTGTCATTTAATATTGCCGCACTTAAATTGCAGCGAAAATAATTTTTTTTTGTGGTAATTTTTGCGGACCCTCGTCTATTCATGCTTTCCCTTTCAACAGCATTTGGGCAATCCACAATAGCAAAAATTAAGCTTTCGAATGAATAGCAGACAGTCTAATGACTAACATCAGGAGTGAGTCACACGTTCGAGTACATTAGTTCCTCCCTTTCGCAACGCACTTTCAAAAACTGATAAAATCAAAAACATGGAATTTCAGGGTTCACCAATTCAGAATTGCAAATTGTTACGTTTATTCGAGCGCTGCTTTTATCAATCGTTGACACAACCTTAAATAGCCACAATCGGCTCGCATAAACAGCAACAATCTACGTGATATGTGTCCCGGCAGCCATACTATTTACACGTGTATTAACAGAGCACATCCTGCAAAAGTTTTCACAACTTTTACATTGAATGTTTCTGCCATTTCAACAAACAAATGGACCTACCCAAAATTCACTTGGAAGTTTTGGTTTGGTTCGTCTCACGGCGTAACATGTCCATGCAAAAATAATTGCATAATTTTACCAGTTACACTTCCTTGGTCGTAGCCCGCAAAGAAGCCTACTTGCTCTGGGGAAGGATTTCGCATGTAACTGTCAATTAGCAATGACTAATTAGTTAATTCCAGATAATTAATTTTGATTTTTCTTCACGGTTACCGTTGGCAAGGGACAAATTCACAAAAACAAAAAGCGGAATTTTTTTTTAATGAAATTTATCAACAAGAACCTGAGGAAGTATATCAAGAGGTAAATTTGACTGTAACCGTGACTAAAACAGCAACGTAGTTAACAGTAATTTAGTCATATTTATGTTTGTTAATTTTCAACTTAAATCTAAAACGTGGAAAACTTGAAGTTATTGAAAAAAAAAAATTCCAATAACATTTACGTTGCTAGTCTTCAGAATGATCCAGCATTTCAGAATTTATTATATCCCGAGAAACTATCCATAACATCAAGAAACAATTGAGAACCATAAGTCATACGAGGAAATCGGACACCTTGCAGAGTTCAATTGCAATTTCTCAAACGAAAATGATGAAACAATCTCCCTGCTGTCATTTTATTGAAAATGACATATGTACTGCTGGCACATTCATGTTAATATAAGACTGGGCAAAGATTTATTTTCAAAGAAATTCATATTTTCAAGAATTGTGGATTTTCCTGAATTTTTACTCGCGGTATGGAAAGCTAAAAAAAAGTAACCCAAGATCCACGTAACACAATGCCAAATTGAAATTTTGGCATCCTTAAAAACTTAATAAGAGAAACAGCTCAGGAACCCTTTCATAAATCCATCATTTCATTTCATAGGCAAGAACGATTCATACCACTGAGTTCACACTTTATAGCAAAACTAACTTAAGATTTATTTTTTCTAGGCTTTGATACTTCTCAAATCTGGACAAGAATAAAACTGCCCTCGTTAAGTTGAAATGGAAAAGTTACTACTTTTGAATATAAATTACAAAAGTGTGCACTGCAGTATAGTTTCCCAACGTTTGTCTATTTATTAAAGATCGGGTTTGCAAACTGTACCGAATGAAAGAATCCTCGTTAATGCCTGAAATGACAATAAATGAATAAAGTCAATGAATTCAAAAACCGTTGTTTTCAACGGTATCTCACGTCGTGCCATCATCTTAGTTAGTGCGAAACCCCCAATTTTAAACCGAATTTATCCGACCCAACCGTGAAACGAAGTCACCCGATGACCCAGAATGCAATTTATGTATTTCCACATTGACAACGTATAACGGTATAAGAAACCTTCGTAAAACTTCCGCCACGCAGGAATAACAGGATGTAGAAACTAGATGAGAAGCCTTACAAATTAGGCCGCCCCACGTGACATTTAAGCAAGAATAATTAAAATCGGCGCAACCGGTACTTTCGAGGGGTTTGAACAATGAGCGTGGTTCAGGTGGGCAAAATCAGCTGATGACGAGCCGTTTGGCGTGACCAAATAATACCAGATGGATTACGCAGAGGATGAATCATAGCTGATACACACCTATCTTATCCGATATGGGACAAGAGATGTCCAAATAAGTGATAGATTACGAGTCGACACGGGTCAAAAGTTAACGAAATCGAAGAAAAATGTTCAAAAGATGTAGGCCTACCCTTCGTAATCGCCTAGGAAATGAAATGATGGATTTCTGAAAGGATTCACGAGCTGTTTTCTCACGTTTCTCAATTTAGTTTTAAGGATGCAGAAATTTGAAATTGTCATCCTTAAATGCGTGGAATAGGCTCTTGTGAGTATTGTTACGTGAATCTCAGGTTACTTTCAGTATTTGATACCACGAGTACAAATTCAGGGAATTACACAATTCTTCAAAATACGAATTTGCGCTTTACGAATTCAGGAAAACCTTTGCCCAGCATATTTTCATATAAATGTTCCCACAAATCTTGTGATAGAGTGATTTGTCATTTTCCTTTGAAAAATTGCTATTGAACATGGCAGGATGTGTCCAATTTCCTTGTAATGACTTAATGTTTTCTTCAATTGTTTCTTGATGAATGCATGGTAAGTTCCTCAATACATTCTGAAATACTGGATCACTCGGGAGAATATCTACGCAAATGTTACTGGAAAAACATACTATCCAAGTTTTTGGCGTTTTTGATTTCTGTAACAAAGTTGAAAATGAACAAAAATAAATATGACTAAAAATACTGCCATGAAAACGTAAAACCCAAAGCCTAATAAAACCTACATTCTGCTGCATTATAGATTTTTAAAAATGGGTTTATGTAATAGACCAAATAAATTTGCACGAGTCAAAGAGCACCCCAGCATTCATCTCACCGTAATCTACGTAGATCTACACTGGTTGAAAGTATGTTCTACTTTCTCCGGCACAAACGTTGCATGGTGGCATGCTATTACGATACGTGCCGTGAGTAAGTGCTATTGAGGTGGTCGATGAAAAATAGATTATGGCTCGAATTAATATCTCTTACTCTGTGATCACTCCAAGCTCCAAACACTCAAATTCTTATACGAACGACGGCAACTCGCTCTTGGGCAATTTCTGTACATTACGTTAATAATTGTGTCAAATGTAAGTGCAAACATTGGGTTGAATACTGACAAGTAGTCTTTTGTCCACAACAATAGGAATGGTGGAACAGTCCGGTCGAATTTCTGTCAGACAACACCATTCAAACAGTTTTACAGGGGCAAAAAAACAATATCGGGGTCCAGTCTAGACAATAGGAATTGTGTAGAATTGAGATGCTAGCAGCTCGCATTGAAAACAAGTAGACTAAGCAAATGTTAGGATGTGTAATGATGTCGGGTCAAGTCCTGTTAAGTTACGTCAGCTATGTTATTTGCAAAATTCGCAAATAATCTAAAGTAACCCTTATTCAGACTCCCCTTATTAAAAGACTTATCTGTAACACCCTCTTGAAACTGAAGTATCGTTTATGTACTGCACATGTAACGAGGCTGAGGTCTCTTATTTCTCTACATTTAATACACGTACGTCTCTTTTTGTTCAGTTTCCATGTGTGCCTATAGACGCCATGTTTTAAAATTTTAATGTTCACCGACTTGCAAACAGTCAACAAAAGTGTCACGAAATGTTGAAATGTACGCTAACAACAAAGTTCAAGCCATATATCCTCCCGATAAAAAGCTGCTCTTTCAGTCTCGAAAAAAAAAATAATACAAACAAATTATCAAAGCAAGCATCAAGCATTGTCAAAAGACAGGATTTTGGGAGGCAAATAACGGCTATGCTAATCTGTTGAACCTTGGACAAAGGGCAGAGAAGAGGGCTAACAAGACAGGAAACAGCTGACCAGGTCTCGAGAGGACGCAAGACCCAAAGGGAACGATTTTAAGACCGAAATGCACCACCAAGCCCAAAAGATGCGTTGGAACAACGAGAACCCATTTCAAAACTGCGGGTGAAGTAAATATAAATAGCCAAAGGGCGTATTCAAATGAAGGAAGGCTTAACCCTTAGCCGAATTGGCTTACAAATTCGAAATGTTCCCATTTGACTGTTCTATTTTTACCTTCTTTCCCCCCGATCCGAAATCGCCGATTATGTTCGCGAGGTGCGCCCGTTATTTAGTTAAATATCTGCTTCAACGAGCGGCCTTACCTTTAAACAAATAGTCGTATTCATCGTCCCGAGTTCCCATTGTTTACGAACTAAAATAAGAAATAATGACGACGGTCAAAACAACCTTCCGGAGGAATCCAATCAAAGTCGCAATTAATGCCGCTCTTAGTCGCTAATCATAGGTCGAATCCGATTAATATCTATCGCGATAATTCGTCGAACGTTTCACGAACATCCGATGACTATTAAATAGCCGAAATAAATAAGCGCGTATCCGATTTTACCGGATTTTCGGGTCCAGTTTTACGGTGAATATTTTCGAGCCTCCAGAAAAATGGCGACCGTTAACAGCTCTCAAACGCCCATCAATGACGGTTGCGAACAAAAGCGCTTTAACTAATGACTGCCGTGGTGACGCGCTCTCTGGCGGCATTTTCAGCAGACAAATGGCGCCATTTAGAATTTATCAGTTTTTAAAACTACTGATATATTTTTATTCCAGCAAATAAAAACAATTTTTCATTTACAAACGATTTAATTTCAACCGATGAAATACTATCAGAAAATAGGGCATTAATCCAAAATGCTTATCGCGTACAATTACACCATCTTTAACTTTATAAAAAAAATATATGTTGCACAAATTCAGCAATTCAATCAATGACTAACCACCATAATTGATAAATCCACGTAATGATGGAATGACTTATAGCAATAAATTGTGGTGAAAAGGACGTTTCTAATCAGTTGAATCATGATATTGCACACAAACTTCAAATTCTGTCTTTTTTATAAAACAAAGAGCTCATTCCGCTTGAACCTTTCCAACAGGAAATTGACAATCTTTTGAGTTGTGTCGCTTTTTAAACAGAGGTGATCAAACTAAAAATTCATAGAATATAATTCATTTTTTATACAATAAAAAGGGAAAATGAGCTTATAATCTTTAACTCCACTTTATAAACGGGACAGCCTTTGAACTCAACCTAATCCCGCGAGTACAGTTGAAAACATTGTCTTGGAGATCCCACTTTAATCCATAACGCAATAACGCTCATAAATATATTTGGAATGATAACAACACAGTTTTTATTTCTTTTACTTTCGTCATGTCAATTAACGAAATTTTCAACACCATAACTTACAAAACTGATGATTTTCTATATGGCCATGTTCAGACTGATCGAATCCTCCAGATTTTTTTTTGAGTCCACTTCGTTCAATGTTTTTTTACAGAAACTGTGAATAGAAGATTTCCGCACATAAAAACTCTAGTTTTGAATTTTTCAAGAGCTAGAAAAGAGGAATAAAGCTGAAATTGGATTAATAGTTTTTCAATTCATGTCTACTGTTTTACGAATCCTTTTAGCTCATAAAAATTCCTCTCCAAATTTAGGTAAATTAATGTTATTTCTAATTGAGCCACATTTTTGTTGCACTTTTTTGTTCAAAACAAGAAAACAGGCAGCAGTGTGATGACAATGCTGCTATTATTCCAAAATAATATCACCCAGATTTAATCCTCATACTTTCTCCATCCACGAGACTGGCATCTTCGTTAAGTTCCAGTAACTTGTCGAGTGGCAATTTGTTCGAGCAACAGGTAAAAATACTGTTCTTCTTCTGGTCCCACATTCTGCAGCTCTTCCGCAATGATCTGATGTACTTCCGACCTCTCGACTATGTTCCTATTCTCCTCAATACCGTGTACAGGCATGTCACGTGGTATTTCCTCAACGTTCATCGGTTCTTGCAGCCTTTCTTCAGCGAATTGTTCCTCTCGTGAAATCACATTGCTGTCCTGCACACCTTCCTGTAAAGTCTCATCCATTTCCTTTAGAGGTAAGGTATCGCCATCGACAGCTTCTGAAATTAAATTACAAGATCTTAACACCAGTTAATAAAACAAGCCGGTCTTCTATACGACTTGACAACAATCGAGTTTCGCTGGATTTTGTAATGTGGTGTAGCGCTCACTTAAAGACTACGAATTTACAACAAATTTAGCATTTGAAAACAAATAAATATATCTAAAAAAAATAATCTTCCAGTGACGAATAATGGTTTCAGTGATCACTGATTTAATGCTAACTTCATTAAAAAAAATGAACAAGTTAAATTATTGTGAAACATCAGTAGAGCTCAATGCAATCCTGATCACAAAACTGCCCTATGGAATTGATATACAATGTGAATATTGTCTTCTGGTTTGCTATAAATGTAAATATCAAATTGCCGAACACACCATAATATTCACCTTGACACTCAGTTTCTTCTTTTGCGGATGATTTCCACTTCCGCAAGCACGATTCGCTCGGCAGGCAGAAGCTTTTCCTTAAAAACCGATAAGCCTTGGGAGAATGAGAATGCAAAGTGTGCGCAAACTGCCGAAGTTCTGTCGAGTACTCCGCTTTTTTGGGGTTTTTCACTCCTCCTGCCTTCAGCTGCATTTTATTTAGTGTCAGTGAATCGCCCGTGAAGTATTCTTCTAGAATGTCCATATCCCCTTGCCCACTCATCTGCTTTTGCTTATCTTTCAGCTCCTTGATAGCCTTTTCAAGTCTCCCGATCTTTGCATCTCGTCTTCTTATGCTGTTCGTGCAAGCTTTCAGTTTCTTCCTCAGGGCTTCGTTCTTGGCCTCCAAGTCGGCAAACTTCAGCTTGTATTTTTCAGACGTTGTATCATTATCGAAGTAATTGTGTTCAGCGGGCATATTAGTGAGTGCACCCGGACACGTCGGCGGACTCTTACGCAGGTCCACTGGTTCTAACGGCACTACTGGCTCAATCTTGCGCTTCGGGATTTTCTGAAAAGTAAATATATAAGTAAGACTAGAACTAACAATCAATAAATTATTTCCTATCAGACTGATAGCAGGTAAATGAGAGCAGCCAGATTTGTAAGGGCAATTTCCAATATTTGGTGACAGAAATGCTTCACTCTTTGAATTGGATTCTTGCTAGACGAGAAATTGTATCGATGGGATTATTTAAACGCGTTAACCTTCCTCGCAATTCGCACCTCGTTTCCCATATTTCCGTGTCTATTAATCACTCTAGAAGTAGCCATAACCATTATAAATCCTTGACCGAGATCCGTGCCATGACAGATGCTTACTTTTGGTCCTTTTACGTATACAAGGCATTCGTTTGCCGACTGTAGGGTACTGAGTCGTTGCTGAAGCGATGAGTTAATGTTTCTGCACGGGTCATGGCCACGCACAACCCTACTAAAGCTGCATGCAATATGCTTTTGCACACAACCTCATCTTCGAGAGATGATGAAATGTGAATGTCGATCGCCTAGCTGTTACAGCTAGTTTCAGAACCACCACCCTAACAATTATTAAGGATAACACGTACTGACACTCTGAAAAAATTGTCCGAAAAATCAGTACGTGAGCCATAAAACTCGATAAAACGTGTTCACCTTTTGTAGATGTTCGGGATAGTTGAATATTGTTGGGAAAGCAGATTCCCTGAGCTGCTTGTAGCCAGTGACTGATGGATAAAAACAATCCGGAGTGAAGTGCTCTCCGCAAATCACGCTGTGCTTCGACGGCACGAAGTTTTCCCTCATCACAGCAGCCAACCAGATCTTCAGCATCTTGACGTTTTTAAGAGGGAACCTTGAACGAGTGAAGTCAACGAAATGACATATAGGCTACTTTGATACTTACATGTTGTTGCATGTACTTTTGGCGATCTAAAACGCATATACAGGTAGACCATGACAGATTCTTACTTGTGAAAAGATACTTTCTTCTCGGAACTGTGTCTGTTGTTGCAGCCGTACGCTGCACAAC
>JAQGAO010008882.1:0-10049 GCA_034697705.1 Ommatoiulus sabulosus | reverse complement strand
AATCTCACATTGCAGTAGCTGCAGTAATTTTGAAATGCCACAGGGTGGTGATGGACTTATGAATCACCCTGTATAATGAAAAAAATGACAAAAACATAATTGGGATAAATTCGATTTGATCGGTGGAGTAAAACCTGAAATGGATCATTCCATTGCCAATTTAATTTTTGTTCTGGATTTAATAAATTAAAAATTATAATATGCATTTTGGCATTCTCTAAAATGCACAACAGTATGTTAAATTCTAATTATTTACAGACATTGCTAGAGTCCAAACACACCTAATGGACAATGCACAATCCTGAGATTTCATCAAATTATAAACTTCTTTTAGTTATTCCAAATTAGAATTTGGGTCAGAATTTTGAGATGAAATGGATGAATTAATGAATAACAAAACTCTGAAATCAAACTTTAAAAACGAATACAAAAGGACATTTTTGCAGTCACAACATTTTGCATCAACAAACAATATTTACAAGTATATATATCAAATACGTCATTTTGGTTAAAGTATTCCACACATTCTGACTAGAAATTGGTTATTTAGATCAGTCTTAAGAATACTTGAACCTAAGAAACATTAGTACATCTTGCATATTCAGGGGGATCAACAGTTGTGAAAAGCCTGTACAAGTTGAGATATACAAGTAACAACATTAGACAAAACCATCATTTGAACCATAATTACTGCAAATCTCAAGCTTTTTAACTTTGTTTGTCTTAAAAGATATATATACGTGTCCAAAACCACTGATCATTATTTAGGATATTTGCAAAAAATATCAGCTAAAAATACTGAATATGGCCTGGTTTTAAAAATAATTATTCTAAATACCATGTGATTGATGATGGAAATCAGTACTTGGCTTGTCTATCTGCACGTGCTGTCACTACAAATTTATATTCAGGAAAAATGAGCAACGTACCAGCCTCATAGGTAATAAAACGTATTCAACTCGGACATCAATAGAACAAGGTTTCCTCTTCTAAAACTTCTTTGTAGGAATCCAGTAATAATATGTATTTAGAATTTGCAGGTATGTCTGAAAACGATAGAAATTGATCTTAAAGAACTGGAAATGAAAGATAGCAATCCATATCGCAGTATGCACATATGTCTAAGGATGTTCGGAAGATTCTGCCACAAAAATAAGTACATTTTTGAAACTATATTATCTAGATATCCGGCTTTTGAGCTTATTTCTAACAAAAGAAAGATGGAGAGAAATAACTTGGCCAAAATCGAACTATTACACAATAAACAAAATTAATGCAAATTAAATTATATAACAACTGAGTAATTCAGCAAGCATACACAGGCGAGCAGAAACGCCAATTTGCAAAAAATGAGTTTAGCTAAATAAGTACGGACAAATTAGATTAGTTAGTTTATTCAATTGGCAAGGATAAATTAGTGACGGCAAATTATTATTTTGTTGGAAAGGTTTATGGACTAAAAGTTATCTAATCAATCATTGACAAGCAAAAATAATAACTATCAAAAACATTTAAATGAAATCCATGTTAAATTACCTAAATGCTTCCATAGAAACTGCACAGTCAATCGATTTATAAGATCCATGGCTAAAAATCGATCAATGTGAGAGCTTGCTCCAAGAAACAGCCTCATTAAACGCCCCGCCAAAAAAGGAGTATCAGCTGGATTCTGATGCATGGCGCCTCTTTAGTTATAAATGCAAATAAAACTAAGAAATAATCCTTCCACCAAACCAGTTACCAATATTTTTCATACCTAATGGTGACCATTCGCCTATCTGTCTTCTCGGATGCTAGTCTTTTCATGATGGCCTTATTTTTGGGAGTTTGAAACTTCTCCATGTTTATAAAGTAAACTGGCTGTTTGACAGATGTGAAGATGCCCTCTTCTTCCCGAACTGGATACATCCATGCATCCAAAGCCACGCCGACCCTAAATATTGGGATAAAAGAAAACGAGTGTTCAATAATAAAACTGCAGTTGTCAAGAACTAGTTTGATGACCACATTCAGTGTAAAAACAAAATAAAAACTTTATTGCATGTCATGCACGTTAAGTAATTATTTTACAAATCAGATAATGAGATTTTACTAATTAATCACCAATATTAATGAAATTTTACTAATTAATCACCAATATTACTTACTTAAATCTTTTGTCAGATGCCAAAGTTGGAACAATTGAAACCCCTCCAAAAGAGTGACCAACAATTGCAATACGCGTTGCATCCATTATACCCTAAATGTAAATAACAAGACAATTACACTATGAAAACACCTGAAATGAACAGGTAACCAATACCTATGAACACAACTAAAATTTACTTTGCCGAATACTTTGAAAAAAATGTGCTACCACGTCATTAAAGAAATGTGATTATAATTAAAGAGTTGTATAAGCACGGATAAAACAAACTAGTATGTAATTATTGTTAGATGATTATTATTTCTTTTTAAATTGATGTTATATTCATGCTAGAGAACTGGTAAAAGAAACTTAAATAAATGAATAGTTCCCCATTGGAAACGTTTCCTTTAAGAGGGTATACCAGTGATCCGATCTTTGTGGGAATTGATGGAATGAAAGTAAATAATAAAAAAACTGTTAAATTTACATTTTTAAATTTCCCATGTGTCCAATTAATTAAAATATTATTGAAATTTCAAAAAGCGCCATCTAGGGAATAACTACTGGATGTAGCTCAAAATGAAGTAATTAATTCATTTAAAATTAATGCATGGGAAGTTTAAAAAAATAATAAATTCACAATTTCTAGTTATTTACATGGGCTAATTATAGACAAAAATTGTTACTGGAACTCGTGCAGAAAGGTACCATTGCAGATGCAGGATTCAAATTGGTCAGATTTTAGAATAATGATATTTAATGTGATTTTTATTATCCATCTACATAAATGAATTATCAAGTAATACATGTACTCTATTTACACTTAAAATTTTAGTGGTATTTTTATTTTGATAACATTACATTGAACAGAAATAGCTGATGATTAAACCAAAGAAAACCAGATTGTTTGACATTATTGCATTGTATTTTGGTTTCGTCTTTTTTCCAGAAAAACCATACCCTGTAGAGAAAAAAGAAGGATTCTCTGAAATCTACTTACCTCAAACAATGATGTAGTAAAATTTGCATCCAGTAAATTATTAATAGAATCGCCACGATTCAATGCTAATAATAAATCAAGAGCCTTCATGCACTCATGCGACCGTTGAAACACCTATAAAAGAACGTATATAGTACTATTTAATACTCAGCAGCATTCCTTGCAGAAAATGCAGGATATAAAGACACATACTTGTCTATTTCGAATAGCATATTCCTTCGAATGATGCCAAACATTTTGATATGGGACCCATTCCATCACTGTAGAAACTGGTCCATCACCAGAGGTTAGCTGTTGAAAATTGGCAGCTTCTGAATTCTCAGACAAATGGCTAGTGCTCAGATCCTTCAAGTAGTAACTTAAACATGCAGAATGATCCCTGTAACGGATAGTCAATAAAACTACACCATTGCAAATCTCGATATCATGGTGGCAAATAATCGAGCATGACAAATAAATACAGAAAAAACACAACAACACTAATATTTGCTTATTGTCAGATTATGTCACTTCATATGTCACTACAATCATATGACCCACTGGTTATGATTGATTATATATGATATTAGGACAAAAATTGAAGTAACATTGGTGGTTGTGCAAGTGTACAACAACTCATTCTTTTTAAAAAATTGCCAGAAATGTTGAAAGCCTCCAAGAGAAAATTTGCTTGATGAAATCATTAGCATTTTTATCAAATTATATTTATATTCACAATGACTATTTTAATTGTTTACTTTCTAGAAAATACGAAGTTTCCTAAGATAGTTTTAAGCATAAAATTAAGACATTTTTGATATTTTTTTAGATAACGAAGAAAATAACATGGCATAGGGAATTTAGTTTTTGTTTAGCGCTATACGCATTAATTTGAAAAGTATTTAAAAGTGAATTTAAAAATGTAAAATAAATTCAATTGCCAATAGTAAAACGTTAGTGGTAATTTTTTCCTGGGCCTACATGAGAAAAACTTTTGATAGAAAATGAATTACTAGGACATTGAAGAGTACATCTGACAATTTTATTTAACTTGCATCATTAACTGGGACTATTAACTTTAGATGAAAAGAAATAAATTATAGAAAGTCAACAATAGCATGGCACAATCACTTTTGTTTTAAAAATATACAATATGGTTGAAATATTACTTTTAAGATATTTTCATTTGTGCATAAAAACCATGATTTCTTGAAAAATATTGAAAGCAGATCTTTTTTGGTCCCCAGTAACACAGCATACGAAATATAAGTAGGTGCACTACGTTGCACTGTGGCGCCGTCCTGTTGGTTGAAGTGATATCTTCAATATCAAACCGCCCTCCGCCACGCCCTGCACTCGTAAACGAATCGTAGGTGGGCGTGGCTTTATCTTATGATATAACTTCAACCAACAGAGCGGCGCTGCGTCCAAAAAAGCGACAAGTGCACCTACTTATATTTTGCATACCGTGCCAGTAACCTCATCCTCAACCAAAATACAAATACACAAAAACTTGTGCCTGATGTTTCCTCACTATCACATTCACCAAAAACCATACCTGTGTTCTACTGCAGCCACAATGAACCCATGAGATGCGAGTTCCACACATACAGTGGAGTACGATGTTCTGCAACCTCCCATTCCATGAGAAAAAATCACGATTGGGAAGTTGATTCCTTGTAATGGCTTTGCTTTCCAGCTAGCTGGTATATAAACATCACCTACAATCCAAGAAATAAATTAAGACACTACAATTAATTTAGAAAATTTATTTGGTGGTAAAAGAAAATTTAATTGTACGATGGTATGGACACACAACATACTGTAAAGAATGTTATCATAACATTAAGAAAGTTTCAATAAACAGGAAAAAGAAATTATTGAGTGATATACTTTGAAATTTTAAACCACTTCTTGTAAAGGTTTTGAGAAAAATGACAAACATAGAGAAAGTCTGGGGAAATCTGTGAAAGAATAAGACTTTATACTGGAAGGAAATGATGCGCTGAAAACTAAGTATTTTGAAAACATTGGATTAATTTTAAACAAAAAAAATATTGTGATGATTATAGTGATGCCAAAGTTGCAATACTCAAACTTTAAACACTTAACATCACTCAAGCATCACATGACTGACTAGCTGGCCTAATCAGACGCCGTACGACACCGAGCGCCTATTTCACGTGGATGGAGCATCAACGTCATGAAACCTGCACAAGGTCCGTTGATTAATATAGTTTTCCAAATTAATTTTCTCTACTTTTTTGTATATTTTGAAAAATATTTGTTGTTAATTTTTGCGAAAAATGATCAATGGCACCTCAGATTTTTGTGGGCACAAAAAACTGGTAAATTTGGACAATAAACCACAAAACCATGTATTGCTATTTACCAACTATGCATTTTCCACTCACTTATACATAGGTTAGGGCCACAATAGCAATCGGACCAGCGATCCCAAAATCACGAATCATGAATCAATTTTTGGCGAAACTACGGTAATTTTTTTCTAAATGATGGGGAAACGAAGTTTATGGGATAATTCAAAACAAATGTCAAACTCAAAAGAATGGAAAGATGGGTGTTAACTTTTCCCAAGCTTTTATTTGTATCATTTTATCCACAGATTTGGCATCCACAGTTTTATTTTACTAGGGGTTTGTAAGTACTATAGAAAAAACATCCAAACAGTATAAAAAAAACTTGAATCGTTTAGATAAATAAACGATGTGTGTACGATGTCAAAAGGTGTAAAAACCAATGTTAGATCTGATTTCATCTAAATTTATTGAATATTAAAATTTATTTTTATTATAGTACATGTACTGAAAACCTATTTTATTGTTAATCATTTTTTTTGTTGCTGTAATATCATAATTTGTAAATTAAACTTAATCATAGATCTGTGTTTGTCAAATACTCTGCATTGCAGCGTTCACTAACATCCGCAACTTCAGGTATCCCTGCAAGGCTTGCAACCAAACCCCTGCGGATTCTAAAAATTGGGTCGTAGATCAAAAATGTTAGGATATCACCGCAGCAGACAATAAGAAACAGATGCTCATGAAATAGTAAAGGATGTGCTGGGCAGCCTTCTGTGAATACGAATATATTTTCATTCCTTAAAATGAGAGCAATAATATGGAGCAATATTTCGTTCCAAAAAATGTAAACTCTGCCATCACATTTTAAATTGATGTTACAATTGAGCAAGTATAGAAAAGTGAAATAATTCTGGAAAATTGAAAAATTAACAAAAGCAAAAAAAAAAAAAATAATAATAATAATAATGAAATAGAAACTCACCAACGACCAATCTGAATAAAAATCTGAATAAAAACGTCCACATGCCCATAAACTTAGCATATCCATTTAAATATTCCTTCATTGGTAACCACAATGGCCACTGCATGGTTCGATCCTAAATAGCAAAAGATAAATAAAAGTAAAATGTTAAAAATGTTTAATCTTGTAAGCGTATTATAAAACAACCTCAGGAAAGGATACTTATGGATAAAGAATCTATCCCATTTCAGAATAGCAGTTCGTTCCAATCAGAAGACCACGATTTCTTTCTTTACTGATTTGTCGCATAATAGTTAAAATAAATAATGGACAGAAGATAAGTAGAATATTCTGATACGTCCGAACATGTTTATTTAAATTGGAGTTCTTAAAGCAGATGGAGAAATCTTTGAACTGTGAAAGATTGGCCTGTTAATTAAGGTAATTGCACATGCACTAATCCTATTTGAGGAATTGAGCTCTACGGAAGATCACTAACATTCTACTTCTGACTGAACCTACTGTCCAGAATTGGGTATTAGTCGAATAAATTTTCAATCATGACTTAAATTGACAACTAAAATAGTCATTCTTAAATTAAATTGAGTGATTTAGTCGTTAATCATCAATCATATTGTAGCATTAGTAGCTGGAGCAGAATAAAGTAATACAGGTAGCCAAAACAAATTTTCAAACATGACTAAAATGAATGACTAATAGATGACTAAATAGCCTCGAAGCAAAGCTATTTTTTCGCATTTTCGACAGTTTAGCAGATTTTACGATGATGCTATTTTAAGGACAATTTTGAAAATTTTAAATAGCTTTGTTATTTTTCGGCAATTGCCAAATTGTGAAACATTTCGGAAATTTTTGAAAGAGTTGCAAAGTTGCCTAATATTAGAAAAATTGTCAAAAACATGCTTAGATAATTTCACAGTTCCATTCATAGATAGAAAGTTAGATAGTTAGTCGTTGCATATATGACTAACCAAATATCTGTCCAAACTGGGCAAAGTATGAACTCCGTGCTTCACACGTCACAGAATGCACTAAAGTATGCGCTCTAAGCAAACTTTTGCGCACTTCGAACCACTCTTTTCTACATATGTAAGCTCTCTAATGTACCCTTGCACGCACTGCGTGCAGAAAATCTAAATTAAACAAATGATAAACTTGAAATATTTATTTCGCTTTCTCGCAATTTTTTATTTCCTCAAATCTATTCAAAAATAAATCATGATATAATTCGTACCAACATTGTTTTCATTTATTTAAATACTCGAATAAATTACCATTTCTAACCGCTAGTGTATGAACTGTCCAAACTTCACAATGACAGAACAAAAAAACTTAATTCTTGTATATATAACTATAATTTTAATGGGAAGGAATTTGTGAAGTACATTCAGTACTTCAAGTGCAATTTTATTAACTTTACACGATATAAAGATGTATGGATCGAAAGCTTCAAAATAGCAACATCTCCAACGAGCGCATTCACACGCTCCATTGGACATATAAAAACGAGAGTACGATCGCCGTGCAATCCTTGTACCCAACCTCGGTTCTCGCCACAATCGTGACTGATAGTCTGATATACAGTAATGCACTAACTGTGCGTTTAAATCTGCTCATTATGTTATTTGTTATTAAAAATTTGCATTTATAGGCTTTTGTTAATTTACTTATGAATGTAAACATGAAATCACATTCGTCGCGATCCCCATTCGCTGGCGAACTGTAGGCGGCCATGTTTTATAGCATGAACGTAAACTACTTTACAAAAAATCTCCATACTTCGTACTAAACAATCCCAGAATCCAACAGTGGTGATGTCACTATAGGCCCTATAGTGACATCACCACTAGGGCGAGAGTTAGCGACCTTCGTGCATAGTGAGCATTTAAACTGCGCACTACACCCTAAAACCCTCAATAAGTTCAAGAATTCGGACAACACATCCGACTTTAAATGACGCTTCATCCATTTCATTTTGGATAGAGCCTCAGTCTTGATTGATCAATCGACTAAACAAATGCTCATCTCTGCTACTGTCCATAATCACGACATACATCCTTCAGGAACAGTTCAACATATGCTTGCGTAGCCTACATGGGTTAAATGGCATATGCCCAACTGCGACTTCAAATACATGTACATGTACTGCAGGTTGTTTGATTTGCAAGCAGAATGGCAACCCACCTGTACATCATCTTGTGCTGCTGGATAGTACAATCTCATCAAACACCCTGATGGAGAATGTTCTGTCATTATGTCCAAACATCCTACTGGATAGGAACCTGATAAATACAACAACAAGAAATTAAGACAAGCTAATGCACAGGCGTTCAAAATAATGAAATCATTCTTGAGAATTCTAAGATCAAATATAAAAAGGCATGTAATTTTATTTATATAGATTCCTTTTCAGGTATTTTTTATTTCTGCAACCTGATACCAATAAAAATGATTCCTCCCAAGATGTTTTATTTAGTTTTGGCCATAAATGTATGCAATTTTTTTTAGAATAATCCTCTATTCTTGTTCTTTACACAGTTTAAATCGCAAGGGCAAACAAAGAAAAATTCTCCAAATCACAAATCAAATATGCAAAAAGTTAAAACCAATAATGATTGCTGTTCAGGTTTGGCCGGGATCACTCTTCTAGTAAAACTGTGCTCTAATGCTCATAATTTTGTATAAATACTGACAATTAAAAAAAACATAGCACCCTTTATCCTGCCTGATCAACTAACCAGCCAGAACTAGACTTTTCTTGAATAGAAAACCAAGACCTTCAGATTGCATGGTCAAAGATCAATATAATCAAAACTATGTACGGATCATATAATCAACTCAATAACTGTCAAGCAAAAAAATGCGTATCGGTTTCATGAAGAGGAATGAAAAGATTTTCTAAAAATGTCTAAGAGGACGTTTAATGACCATGAAATATAAAACCTTCATTAATCACAGTTTAAAACGAAAAATGTTTGTTTCTATTGCAAAAATGCTTCTAAAGAGGATATATCGCTCCCCTACTTCCGAAGTCACACAATTAAAAAAAACTGCAGGATTCCGCACTTTCAGGGCTCGAATCTCAACAATGGTTATTTTTGACCAAAAAAGTGTATCTGACCAACAATGTTGAGAAAGATTTCTTGCAATTTTGGTTTTATATACAGTACGTCTTTTTGATATTTGCGTAATTAAATCCCTCGTCCTCTCCATAAACCCTCACAATTGTAGAATGCGTCTTTCCTCTGTTACCCATCACTTAAATAAAGAGTTTCTTCAAACGGACCTGATGCAGAGATACATATGGGGCTAAATCACGTGATCTTTTCATCGAATCAAACAACTAAACAATCGTGCCTTTGGTACTGTCTCCGGGTAGTTTTCGCCAATGGAATGAATGAAATATCACGAGATACATACATGCTGACGAAATCTGCATAAGAGGCATTCCATTAAACAGTTGGCACATGCATCAAGTACATATTCACAGACAAAAAAAATTCAAGGTCAACATTTTAATAAGTACATGCATGCACGTTAAAAAATCAATGGACCCTTACGCTAATCAGATCCTCTTGCGGATTTCTAAGGAACTATTGAAAGGCCTCTAACGACGCTCTGGTGCTATCAGCTTAT
>JAQGAO010008881.1:0-10049 GCA_034697705.1 Ommatoiulus sabulosus | reverse complement strand
TAAATGTCTCATAAGTATGGGACCCATTGCTATGGGGTCTCATAAGTATGGGACCCATTGCTATGGGGTCCCATAGATATAATCCCATTCACCATGGGTCCCATACATGAGAATTTTCACTTGGGTTACCCTGATGATAACCCGATTGTGAACGTGTAGGGCAGGGTTTGTGGATCAAAAATTTAGCATAGTAATATAGGTGACAATGGCCAAGCTTTTTTTAAAAAAAATAGAAAGAACCTGGAAAATGATCCCATGATCAATTAAATCATTTTGCATTGCTGTGGTTTTTAACAATAGCTTTGCTACCAAATAGTAAAAAAAACTTTACATGGTCTACTAGTCTTAATATATATATATTTATTAAATTCTACTTTTCTCTTTAATTAAAATACATGTGATAAATCTATAAAGAAGCTATCCATATCATTTTTTAGGTTAAATTAACAAAAAACATTTTTTCATAACTTGATTAGCTTTTATCCGCGAATTGCAAATGTATTGGCCGATACTGTACAATGTAGACAACCATGCCAATTTTTGCGAACCTCCTAGGCTGGTCAAGATTAGTGGGGAAAAAAGATTCGAAAAATTCTAGTCATGGCGCTTCTACTAAAGAAGTCAAACGGGAGCTGTCGTCTGCTTATTCGTTCAACACGAAATAAGCATTTATTTCAAATCAAAATGTTTATTTGGTGTAGACACAATCATTCCCGAAACATGTTGCTACAGCATTTTCAAGAAACTGAAAGTGAAACATTTGTTTCTCTTATCTGTACTATAGACATTAGAGAAATACATGTAGGCCTACTTTGCTATCTTGCTGTTAATGTATTTAAAACATGTCAGAACTGATGATCGATAGTACGAATGAATTATGCATCATCAGTTTCTGGTTTATTGGTCAATCTAACCACGTAATGAATCGATTTTAAAGTTATTGGAACAAGGACGAGGTCATCCTCATGGAATTTGCTCACAATATAACAATATTCTGTAAATTTAAACTCAGACTTTGATCACAAAATACGAAATACCAGTATGGTCACTCCGCGTTTTGCTTATGATCATCTTCGCAGCGACAACATTCCGCCTAGCGACTGGATGATGCAAAATGCGCATTACGCCACGCCCATATATCGATGGAATCGCCAATGTTGTTTTATGCTAATAGCCACATACACAGTGCCGGGATGTCAGAAACAAAAAAGACGTCCTCTTGTAGGTGGGTGTCCAATTTTGGGCAATTTTTTCAGACGTCCTTTTTGAAAGACCCTAAAGCTTCCTCTGAGAAAAAATGTAAAGCAGACGACATTCAAAGGTTCCATTGAATTAAGTCAGTGAGATTATGTCCATCATCTTAATTACGCCCCATAGATAAGACCGATCAGAGCGCCATCTAATGGTAGAAAAACAAATAATGCAACTTCTATATCTTCCAAAAGTGATGAAAAAATTCGTTGAATGTTCCGGATATTTTAGGGATGTTCTTCATAATTTTTTGACCCTTATAAAAGTAGTAATCGACCTTTGAGCCACAGTATACCGTGTTTGAGCATTTCATTAATGTTGCATAACCAAAGGTCGTTCTATTATACTGTATATGCAGTACAAGTATTTTTAAAACTTAAATTCATGAATAATTAAAGAAAGCAACGCGCGGCGTTCTTCTATCAATTTCTTTTCGGCTAATCTTATTTTACAATATTTGGCCCTTTAAGTTTATATTTAAACAACGTTTTGACGATTGTAGTTCACTTTGGAATATTGTAAGTATATTGATCTAAATGAATTTTGTTTTGCAATATTTATTGCTTTTTATAATTTTATTCAAAAATTATACACATGTACTGTGCTTACTACTATTGTATATAAACTCAAAATTATGGAACGTTTTTCCAGCATGCCTTTTTTTCAGATGATACAGTAGCCTACATGTGTACATAAACAGTATAAAGAATCCTAAAATAACGGTTTTTTTATTGCATGTTGATATCTCTTTTAATTTAATGTACATACATAGTAAAAGGAATTTTATTTAGCCAATTACAATGATTGAAGTGACTTAAAATTCGTCAACTACATTTACGCATTTTCCAAGATTTTTCTGCCCATTGCACGAGTTCCTGTCTGCCTAGCGACACATGTCGATTTAGTCGACAAACTAAAATCTGTCAAAGAGTACGTGTACATGTACATGAAAAAGTAACATGAAAGACAAGCTTGAGTCCTGAGTGAGCAAAGCAGGGTGCTAGTCAGTATTTGTTCATTACTAGATGAGCAATAAGATTCGTGAAGTGTAACGAATTCGTTAATACTTTTAGTAAAGATGGCAGCTCGTGATGGATACAAGTACGTACAAGAACTTCGTCAGCGATTCAGGACCGCGACCTGTGCAGTTGAAATCATTGATCAGGTAAAGGATAGCTTGATGCACACTTCCACGACATCAGTGCACCAGCTGAAGAGAAGTCCCCTTCTTAAACTCGACTTAAAAGAACCTAATACAAAAACTTATGTCATCCTTCGTACTTTGGAGCCAGCAAAGGAAGCTAACGGCATTGTTTCCACAATCGTGGAAGACCATGATGGAAGTGTTGCGATATTTTCTGTTCGCAATTTGACTATAGATTTGAATCCCAACTTGGATGACATGTTGCCCGTGGCTTCAGTTTTCATCTTAAAAGAACCCTGCTTTAGTACATCCAAGGAAGGGGACCAATTCCTGCATTGCGAATCCCCGACAAACATGATTGTTGTGTATGACGGACACGAACTTTTTGAGTTAACCTCCGATATCACTTGGAAACATGTCCTCGATGGAATTCCTGCTCTTAAATCGAGGCAACCAACTGCGGGCGAATGGGTAATTCGTGGAAATGAATTACGTCATGGAAATAAATTAAAACTAGCCACCCATTGCTATGTCAAAGCTTCGAAGATGCTATTGATGGCAGAAGAACTTGATTTGGTCAACTTACGTTTGGCTTCCGTTTATTTTGATCAAGGGTTTTTTGAGAATGCTTTGGAATACGCAACAAGAATTTTGGTAACGAAGGCGTATAGATTTCAGGCGCATGCTATTGCTGGAAGGTGCTGCTACCGGCTCAGAAACTACGAATCTGCTAAAAAGTATTTCATTGAATGCACCAAACTTGGCACGGACAATATTCAAGACGTCCTGAAAGAACTTACGGAAGCACTGAATCGGATTTTGGAGGAGAGCAAGGGAGATTTTAACATCTATAAAATGTTTTTAACTCAAGAACTTAGACCCATGGAACCCATAGAGTGTGCGGATTATATTGGACCGATAAATGTTATCAAAGGGCCAGGAGAAGCTCGTGGTGTGTTCGCCCTCAGAAAAATCGTACCAGGAACTCTGCTAGTGGTATCCAAAGCCGTGGCATTTTCATGGAAATCGGACAAGAATGTTTGTTCTCCGGATAATCTTGTTGCTCGGATCGCTCAAACTATTGCAAAAAATCCAAACAAGTATGGACTGCGCACCTACCAACTTTACGATGATGGAAACCTGGCTGATAAAAGTACTTCGAAAATCTTTTGTGATGAAAGTAAGAAGGAACCCATAGTCGATGTGCGTAAACTCCACGCAATTGTAAACAATAATATTTTCATTATGAATGTCGACAAGCCACGCGAGAAAAAGGAACCTTATTGGGGAATAGAATTGCAATCTGGATACGGATTGTTCGAGATGCCTTTCTATTTCAACCACAGTTGCATACCCAATGTTTCCATCCAAGATTTTAATGACGTGTTGTTCATTAGGGCCATTCAGGTGATCGAAGCTAGAGCACAAGTATTTCTGCCATACTTTTCTTGGAAACTTCCGTTCTCATCAAGGAAGTTGTTATTCGATAAGCTTAAATTTCAGTGTCACTGTCAACTCTGTGAGCTGGACAGAAACTTGTCAGATGATGTCCTGTGCAAGCGTGAGAAAATTCTGACGGAAAGCAGAGATATCATCCATATAATGGAACAACGACCATTCACAGAACTTTCTGATTTGGTAACGCTTGTTTGTAATTTGGTTGATAGATTTAAAGCAGCTTGTGAAATTCCTGAAATGCAAGTAGAATTTTTTCAAAAAGCTTTAATATGTTTATTGTATAGCTTGGTATCCAGGCTATCGAACTTGCTATCTGTCAAAAAATACATCGAGGTTGAAGATCAGATAACGTGCAACACATTACATTTGAAATATTTTGGATTTGAGGCTCCTTCCATGCTTGAATCTATTAGAAATGGCGAGAGTGTTATTTCCTCCAATGCATTTCTAGATAAAAGTGTATTTTTTTCAGTTGTTTCCATTATTACGATTTACAGTAGGAGGGGTGATATAGAAAAAAAGGATAATTGGATGCAGATTCTTTGTGCTTTGGAAAATATTTATTCCGGAGGGGATATCAATGTAGTAAAACACAAGTTTAACGTGGTTCGATTTTAAAACTCATAAGATTGCGGTCACAATAAATTGATTTAAGTTCCAAAATACTTGCATAGTTTGTTGAATATCATCAAAAAATCATTTTGAATACGAATCATGCAGTTTTGCAACTTTAAAAGTAAAACAAGTAATAGTTTGTCATTGTTATTGTTTTTTTAAAATTTTTCGAAAGGGGATTTTTATGGTTAAGTTCCTTGTACGAACAATAAAGCACATACGCTCCAAAATGATTCAGATAAGCTGAAATACTGAACAATTTGTTTTCTTGTAATTTATAATAATGCAATTTTCAATTTGTAATTTAGGTAATCATGCTCACATGATCTGAATTTTCTTGCTGACTATTTGTAGCAATTATTTCGCCAACTAATTTGACTGATAACTATAGTTGTGAATTGTTATGTTTAAAAGAGAATTTTGCATTAACGTATAATTTTTTTTAGAAAGTAATGCTTTTTAAAGGGTTTTAGCAATATTGTAAGAATTTCCCATATTGCCTTAACGACATTTGCAGGTAATAGTTATATGATATTACATTCAAAAAAGAATTTAATGTGGAAAGCACGAAATATTATGAGACGACTTCAAATGTTTTTAAGCAACAAAGGCACATTGTCAATAAAGTCTTTAAATAATGTTCTATATCTATAAAAATCGATTCTGTTTGTTGGTTTTATCTGTTTGTTTTCTGTCCATCATACGCTCCCACTGCTGCTATCTGTCGCTACCTTTAGTAACTAGACTAGGTCAGGGCAGGTCCATTCTTATGTCGCGCGTAGCGTAGGGGGGAGGGTATTTTTGAAGCGATTTCACAAATTTGCGAAATTTTTTTTCAGAAATTTGCGAAATTTTTTTCTTACAAATATGCTAAATTTCTTTTTTACAAATTTACGAACGGGGGGAAATTTAGGAATTCAACAGGAAATTTAGGACTTCACCGGGACAGGAATTCAACGGTTAATTTACGAATTCAACGGGAAAGGAATTCAATGGGAAAGGAACTTAACTGGAACGGACTTCAACGGGAAATTTAGGACTTCATCGGGACAGGAATTCAACGGTCAATTTATGAATACAACGGGATAGGACGTCAACGGGAAATTTAGCAGGAATTCCCCCACACCTGGAAAACCTGAAAAACCTAGAAAAGTCAGGGAACTAAAAATGACCTGGAAAAGTCAGGGAAGAATGGTTTAGTTTGAAAAAGTTAGGGAAATTCAACGCAGTCATGATGATCTAAAATTAATACTTTTTCAAGGTTGGCTTAAGGCCCATTTTCCCAGTACAAACTTACAAAAATTTTCAACATTTTCGGAGTATAGATTTGCAAACGTTTTCACGTTTTCCATAAACCAATTTACACAATTTCCCACGTTTTTTGCAAAATTTTCCACCTTTTCCTAATACAAATTGGCAAAATTTCTTACCTTTTCCAAGTAGAAATTAGCAAAATCTTCCACGTTTTCCATCTACAAATGTACACAATTTCCTACGTTCTCTGTGTAATAAGTTGCAAAATTTTGCAAATTTGAAAACTTTTCACGTTTTTTGAGTACAAATTACCAAAATTTCCCACGTTTTATGAGTACAAATTTGCAAAATTTTCCACCTTTTCCTAATACAAATTGGGAAAATCTCTCACCTTTTCCGAGTACAGATTAACAAAATTTTCAAAAAATAAAAACAACTTTCTGAAATAAAATAGATGAAAAAATAAATTTCGAAATAAACATCGAAAACATTTTATCAACAATCGAAAAAAATTAGAAATAAATTTTAAAAAAATGCAATATTTCGAAAAAATTCAAAACCAATAAAAGGAAACATTTTTTGCTAAAAGAAATTGAAAAAATTACTATTTTGGGTGATAATAAACGGCGAAAATGAAATAAAAGAATTTCTTTTGAATAAAATGATCTCAATTTTGAAAAAAAAAATGTAAAATATTATGCAAGCACTCAACAAGCTCTGCTTCTAAAATCGTGTACCGAAAGTAGCACAAAACAATGGGTTTTCGAAAAATTTACTTGGAGGTAATGTTTTGGAGAACTAAAGGCATTTAGAGATGTTCATTTTAAGCGATTAAAAACTGCTTAGATATTTTAAATTTGCTTAGACAATTGTAACAACATTACTACGTCTAACTTCGCTGACTTTTTCAAAATAAATAATTTTTACCTGATTTTGATATACATTATTAGCATAAGAAAAATATGAAAATTTGTATTCAGAAAATGTTTTGTGCTCGGCAACGTTTAAGTTATTTTAAATCTGGCCTAGGAAAACGTGAAAATGTTGTATTAATTTGTTTTCAGAAAAGTGAAAATTTTTTCAAATTTATAATTTAAAAACGTTGAAATTTTTACAACTTTGTACTCGGAAAACGTTGAAATGTTGGCAGATTTGCCCTCGAAATTGCTGAAAATTTTGCAAATTTGTTTTCAGAAACTTGAAAATTGTACATAATTTGTACTGAGAATTGGGACATTTTTAAAAAGTTTGCAAAAATAGCTTTAAGATAACCAAGTAGATGCTTTTTAAAAATGGTCAGGAAGTCGAGGAATTATTTGATATTCATCGCCTATTTTATCAAATTCTATTGCGGACAAAATCGAAAAACAAGGTGTTTTAGTCCCTATCACCAGGCCTTATCTCCAGCACTAACATCTTTTTATTAACCTGCTCTACATTTCAACACATGTTACCATGGTAACACTTGAAACAAATTGATTTCGAGGATATCATGTTACGAAGCCGAAATTGTCAGCGCTATCTGTTGAGAAAAGGCTACAGTTTTACTGTCCTGCTCCCCCTATAAAGGACGAAACTGTTCATTCGGTACCCTCGCACCTTGTTCGAAACGAAAGATGCTCTTGGTGGATAGCCAGCTTTAGGTGGGTTTTTGATTTGCGAACACGTTGACATCCAATCCATTCCGGTTGCGCAATAACGTGCGTCCATCATCTCTCACGTTCGCCTATCTAATTAATTTTCTTTTCACAATCGCACTTAGTGGCCAAAATTCGAGCCATTTATAAGGGCAGACTTTCAGGGAAGGAAATACTTGAAGATGAGGGAAGCTGGTAAGCTCTTTTCGTTCTGCTTTCACGACATTTTTGTAAAACTTCAAATCATTCTCGTCCCTTTGAAAACGTGACATCGAACATCGTTTCGTTTCAATTTCCACGTTACTTTTTCCAACAAGGGGGAAAAACGGTTCGTAGTTTCGGATTTTTAATTTCTCGTCGATAATGTCAAATCTATCAAAAACTTCGTTATGCTTTTCAAATTAAAACAGAAAAATTGCTTTTTTTTTTATTAAAACTATTCAGAGTTAACTTGCGGGGAATCTAGAAAGTTTTTTTTTTCGTTTATTAAAAGAAAATGAACGACCGTATTCGATTTTGGCCTAATTCTCGCAGAGAACTGACACTCCAGAGAAAGAGGCTAGAAATAAAGGCGCACAAACGAGGCGCCTTTATCTCGTGACACTCAAGAACAATTTGCTGAAGTTCGTCCTGGACAAGGGATGGATGGCTCCGCCGAAATTTTGGCAAGGTAAAATATAAAGAAAAAATGTTGGGATTAAACTCGAAGAATTTAATGAAATTGGAGAACTCCAATGAATGAGAATGATCTGAGAATGATCTGGATATTTTCGAAATGCCTAAAAGTAACCGAGCATTCGATGACTTTTATTTTGCCGACCATTTTTACGTTTAGATGAATTAAATGAAATATTTCTAATATCTTGTTTTTAAACAACATAGGGGCTCGACGTGTCGTCCATGTGGGGTGGGGAGGAGGTGGTACTCGTGTTATTGTATAAAAACGGTTGGCGAAATAAAACCTCTCGAGCAAACGATTAAGCATTGAAACTGAGTGAATAACGAATGTATAAACACTGATTAGTGCAGTAACTTCAACCCATAAGATGTGCTTTGCATGGATGTAACTTAACAATTCCTTTCTTTGTTTTTATTTTCCCGGCCGGAAAACGTCATTTAAATCAATCCACTTCGATCTAGGTTCTTCGATCTAGGAACGTCGGACCAAAATTTCATTGGAAAGGAAACGAATGACTTATGAGGGCAAATTGGAGGGTGGTTTTCCAAAGGACGCCCGATCAGAGTTTTATAGCTTCCTCAAAATACCAACTCGATAATATATATTGAATTTTTACGTCTCCTCGCGCGTACGCCTGCCTGCGCATGTATATTGTATATGTACGAGCATATTTACGCGTGAATTTGTCGAATAAAATTTGAAGTATCACCCACGGTATTACTAGTATATTTTGTAAATTTCCCGAAATTTCACGAAATTTCGCGAAAAATATAAAAATAAAAAATTTTTTTCGTGGAATTTCGCCAAATTTCACCAAATTTCGTGAAATTTCACGAAATTTCGCGAAAAATATAAAAATAAAAAAAAAATTTTCGTGGAATTTCGCGAAATTTCACCAAATTTCGTGAAATTTCACGAAATTTCGCGAAAAATATAAAAATAAAAATTTTTTTTCGTGGAATTTCGCGAAATTTCGCGAAAAATATAAAAATAAAAAAAAATTTCGTGGAATTTCGCGAAATTTCACCAAATTTCGTGAAATTTCACGAAATTTGACAAAAAATATAAAAATTTTCTCGCGAAATAAACCCGATGAGAAAGCCACGCGAGACACCAGAGGTTAACTGTAAAAAACGTTTATTCTCAAAGGTGATATATCATATACAATCGAACATTTAAGAAACGGGGGAAAAAAATGGTTTTGCGCACCAAATGAAAGTCACAAATTGCAGTATACTAATCTCTGGTACCACTCGACAGGGGCAGAAACATGATTTCTTATCGATCAACTGCAGAGCCGAGTTGAGTTTTTAGAGTATTGCTTGGAACCGATTACTATTGACTCGGAAATAATTGCCTTACCTTTAATTCGCTACGAAGTAGCCCAAGCCTATTGTTGTTAGAGTTGAGCTGGATTTTGTCAGATTTGAAATTGAAGTTCCAAGCTTCAATGCTCGAAAATACATGTAGTTGCTCAAACTATTGAGCTAGAGCCTTCTCTCGCTATTACTTTAACGCGCTGTAGCCTTCCTAAAGGACATTAACGAACCATGCATATGAACATTATTGTGAATAGCCTCCTATTACTGTAAAGAACTAACAAATAACAACACTAACATCCTCTAACACTGAAATGTAACTAGCCAACAATCATTCAAATAGATCCTGGACTTAAAATCATATTCAAGAAAACAGGTATGAAATTGGAAATTTCCGTAAGTAACATCATTTCTCACAACTACAAAAATAACTGTAAAGAACTAACAAATAACACCCTAACATCCTCTTAACAATGAAATGTAACTAGCCAACAATCATTCAATTAGATCCTGGACTTAAAATCATATTCAAGAAAACAGGTATGAAATGTTGCAGGACCCATACGTTATACATCGTTAAAACTCGCAAAATGAACACGATTTCGACAATAACACAGTTAACAAAACTTTAAATAGACTGGTTTCATTACCCAATCTCCGCAAGAACACGATCGAATGATCTACGTGAAATA
>JAQGAO010008880.1:0-10049 GCA_034697705.1 Ommatoiulus sabulosus | reverse complement strand
CAGTGAAACCAAAGAACACAGGTGAGTGACACGTTGACCACGATTCGTTTACAAGCGCAGGGCGTGGCTAAGAGCGAGTTGATCACCACGCACACAGGGCGGCGCTGCGGGGTTTTCGACCGATAAACGTCAATGGAGTGCACCGACTTATATTTTATATACTGTGGTCACAGTGTACTCATTCTTTGATTCTTTCACGTTAGAAGCGGACATTTTGTTGGCGCTGTTTTCGCAATGGTATGTTGTCTTTTTCATAGGATTATTGTGCTTTTAGAATTAAAATTTATGCATTGACGGCATTTATGAGCTTCTTGGGTTGTTGTCGAATCGGATTGACCCAAGTATGGCTACGGATGCCGCGATTTTTCCGATATAAATAACGCTATAAAATGGTATTTTCTTTCGCCATTGTCAGGCCGCCCACAAGACATTCAGGATCAAGCAAAAGCTTGCAAAAAAGCTGAAGCAGAATAGACCGATTCCTCAGTGGATACGCATGAGGACAGGAAACACGATACGGTAATTTTTCGATGTATTCTACTAGAGAAATAAAAGTTCATATACCGTTGCACGATAGGCCTAAATCTCGTAATCTGTCCACGTGTCGTTTTGCCATGTTGTATAATGGGTTTTGCCTATTTATTAGTCTAAATTTTTAGTTTTAAGTTATTGCACGTTTCAGTACCTTGACTAAGGTTTTGGTACTCTAAACGTACAGTGCTTTGCATTATGTAATGATTTGTGTACGTTTTAAAAGTTCTGTCTAATATTAGGATGTAGGCTTGTCCGCATAATCCAATGTTGGGCTTTCTGCAAGATTGTTTTGTTTTTCTATGTAGCAGCAAATTTTTATGATTCCTTTTGTCATTTTTAGTTATAACGCTAAGAGGCGTCACTGGAGGAGGACAAAGCTGAAGTTGTAAATGATGGCTGTGGCACAACACGTGGTGTTTGGGATACATTTTTCCATAAATGATTATGTGAATATACGCCTCTGACCACATTGAAGTGTCTTCAATAAATGCTCCTGGACTTCACTTAAAAATGTCTTTGTGTATCTCCTTAGAATAGCAATTCTCATCTCTACTCCCATCTTCTAGCACTATCTGTTGCACTTCTCCCATTGGTAACATAGCAAATTATTCACATTCAAATTTCGCAGGATGAACTTTTGGTACCATTTTCAACAAAAATTAGCAAATGCCAGCCTTGAATGCAGCGCTTCACAACAGGTTTTGTCCTGAAGCAGAAACTGTTATTGCAAAATCAAGTAGTGTTTTGAAAATCTTGAATTTGCGTTTTTTAAGATTGTCTAGATCATGGGCAATTGGTAATGTATAAAATATCAAAAAAGCGGAAAGCTCCTGTCAGTTAAGGTGCATTAACATGCCATGGGCAAGTTTTTATTTGTGGACATCTTACCGTCCACTTAAATTTATTTCTTCATAAGTCCAGTTTTATGAAAGGCAGCTGTGTGGGATGGACGAGTGGTTACATGCTTACCTCTTGACCTCAAGTTGCGTGGTTTGCTCCTCAGTCAAAGTAGGTGGTGTCCCATTTGATCTCTGTATGCTAAAGACTTATTTTGTGTTTACCGTCATATGCAAAATTTTCAGGTAAGTGACTGGCACATTCCCTAGTGTAAAATTAAAGATTTTTTTCTTTCCACGTGCTTTTTTGAAGAAATTCTATGTTTATTTACTATTTAAAAAGTTGACGGAAAAATGTAAAATTGAGAAGCAGAGGATGCATTTTTAGATTGGAAGAACTTTCCAAATAGGTAATCGTGAGTTTAGTTTGAAGTTCCTAGCTTTACAGGTGTTGCCCTGATGTTTCCATAGGAAAGAAACTCCGGATTGCTGAAAACAAGCTGGCTAAGTGTACATATGGGTGATGTTCACCATTAACTTGGTTTTTCTGAAACGCGACTGCCTAGCAGAAATTGTGGTTTACTGGAGGCTGGATCGAGGTTGTCATAAACAATTATGATGCTCTGATTTTTATAGCATTTTATTAGAGATCTCGTCATACATGTATCTGGTTCTTTTCAAAGTTGATTTCAGTTCTGGAAGTTCTCAGAAACTTTCTGGATTTTGTGCTGTTATAAGCATGGAACTGCATTTCATAATGACATCAAACAATGCTGCGAGTTCATCAGTCGCATTTCTCTTCAGAGCAACAGTCTGGATAAGGTTTGCTTTTGTCCTCAACTCTCCTGCACCCTTCGTGTATTTCTATTAGTCCGCAACTGACAAAAATAGGGTTTGGTATTAAACTCAATTCTGGCCAAGTTGACTTGTGCTGTTTGTGTTAAATGTGATTCTTCACCGAGCAGGATTTTAAAATTAACTCTTGAAAGAGGGAAGTAAATTTCTAAAATTCTTGACTATCTAACTCGGTTGTCTAAATAAATAAAATGTTAACAAATATTAAATTTATTTTTAAACTTTGATTTATGTTGACGTGACGGAATCATTGCGCGTTTGGCATGGGACGTTTCCAACAAAAAGGAGAGTTTATATTAGCGATGATTATGGGGTAGCAGACTGAACGGAACTAAAAACCAATGTAGATTGAAGGAGTGTTCAGTCACGTAGCAGAACGCAGAAAAAGTCAACTCAATCCTGTCTGAAACGATCACTTCCCCCTACTACCTATAAATGATCGCGTTACGCTTAGAACTAATTTTGTCGAAACGCACAGTTTCCATACGACACTATAAATCAAGCTTTAAGCTATATTTAAAAAATAAAAGATTTCCCCACTAGGATATCATCTAAAGATAACAATTACAGTAAAACCTGTTAAGAGTGACCACCAAAAAAAATGCTTTGTTGCAGCAATAATGCGTGAATTACATTAAAATACTGAACATGTACACTGTACTTATACACGTAGACTAATAATTGTAGTAAAAAAGTATAGAATAATTGTGTCCATGGGTTAAAGAAAGATGTAATGTGACTCATCTGTTATCTGGTCACTGTACTCAATAGACAGGTGGTCACTATACAGAGAATTTTTATGCAGGAAAGGTGGTCACTTTTCAAGGTTTAACTGTAATAGTAATTAGTTTTGCAGCATTTGCAATTTCCCCAAATCGTCGATGAACAGATTTTTTAAAAATTATTTTATGAATCTGTTCATCTTTATCTCTGAATTTGCACCATCAAAATAATACTTACAGTAATTAGTTTTTGTGATTGAAAATGTAGATGTCATGGGAACTGCAGCAATTTAGTTTCAGGCAAAATGAAATGTTTTTCTACAGTTAAATTGTGGATTTGGTTTAACTACAGTTAATCATGGAATTGTGAATTCGACATTTTGAAATTTCCCACGCAATAATGTTAAATTTGGAGCTTTAATATTTGACCTTGTCCATAAACAGCGCCACCTACTGTATTAGATTACGCATTTTCAACAAATATATTTAGATAATCTCACAAAATTCAAGTTTCCCACCTCATTGTTTGAAATATCAGCCTACCACGGCCCTTGATGCATGAGAGAATTGAGCAATCTGGAAGATTCTTTACTTCTCCAACTGACAAAGTGAGTTTATCCTCGCGTCGAAAACACTTGTTGGGGTCATCTGTTGATCAAGCAAGGTGCTGATGCAAACATGTTCACAGACAGCATATACATGTATGTATCTTTATTTTGTGTTAATTTAACTTACCTGGTGAAGACTCCGCTAACGTCGCCGTTGCAGCAGCATTGGTCAGCTGACTGATGGTAACCATAATGGCTGAAGCGAGCAGAAACTTTACGACCCAAGCCATGGTAACAGCGTTTTATCATTGGAAATGCTTTTAAGGTAAGGCATTAGTTTTCTATGTACTGTAGGTAAAAGTTGCACCTCTTAATTGGCTAATGGCAGGATGAGGAAGTCCTATTTATAATGTACTTTGAAAATGCGTTTGCTGGTTGTTCTAACTGTTTGACCTTGTATTTTTTCTTGATATTGTTTTTTATTTGGTTCGAATCAAGGTGACATGCGATTCAGAAATACAACAGCGGCGTAACTTCTTAGACTTGTTTAGACTCGACTTCGACGAATTTTGAAAACAAAGATTATAGTCAACAAGATTTGTTTTTGATACTTGTGTGTATTCAGACTACACAAAGTTTAGAAATTGTACTTTTGGAAGTCGTTAAGTCACCCGTGCAAAAGGAATGCATTAATTGGTTTAAAAACAGCGATAACCTTGAGATAATTAATTAAACCAATTAGCGTGTCGATTTGAGACGTGACTTGAGACTGCTAAAAGTGCGTTTCGTAAAGCTTCTGTCAGAGTACCCCTGTTGATTGCGATTTGACAGTAAATATTTTATTAAATTATATTATCACAATTCGAAATAGTTCGGAATTTATTTTAGATATTTATGCGCACCAATCCAATCAATTTCATTGTGGACTTTTAATGTTAATTGCCAGTAATGATTTGCCTCAATTTGTGAAATATATGGCTTTGTTAAATTCTTTTCTGTGCACTGGGTTACATCTTTTTACAAAAAAACAACACAAGGGAATGTTTTAAAGTTTCTCCGAGTAGAATTTGCATTGAACCACGACACATTAAATCAGATATCAACTTATGATCTTTAATCGACTTGTTAATATTGTTATAAAGATAATAATAAAGATTCCGGAGATGCTTCAGCGCCGCACTGGTTGGAATGGCGCGGATGCAAATGTGCTGGAACCTTTAAGTACATTTCAATTTTGGGCAGCAATCTGGGTGCGGTTTGGTGAGGTCCTCAGTCTTTTTGCAACGTTCGTTTTCTACCATAAATCCGCAGCTAAAAATTGTCACATTATTATTGTGAATCAGCAGAAAATCTTTGTCAGTCCATTGAGCCTACACTTGAATTTTTTTGCAATGTCCCAATTTTCATGGCAGCTAGTGGCTACTACCAAGTAACCTCATTTCATCAAAATTTCTATAATTTTAATATACTTGTCTCCCCTGACCTCATACTTTTAAAAAAATTACCTGTTTTTTTTAATTTGCAACAACCTTCATCAACCCTCACCAGTTTTACACGGGATATCAGATTTCAAATATTGCATTGGTTTGTAACATGTTTATACCATATCATAACAATAGATTTCATAACCAATAATCAACATTTACTTTTAGTTTCTTTTGTTGCCAATTTGTTTCGATAATATCCCTAATAAATTCAGGAAATAGTTTTTGATATTTAACGTTTACTCACATCTATTAAATTGTTCGACTATTTGTACAAATTTGTCGCAAAACTTTTGCAATATTTTGCGAAAACTTTGGGATTAATGATTTTACAGTATATTCTTTTCGCAACTGCTATGCCAAATTATTTTCTTGAGAATAACAGTAGTGATCTTACCCAGTTAAATGTAACATCATTTTATCATCTTGCTTACTGCAAGTAGCCTTCATGCAACCTTCTACTGCTTTGCTTTCGCCTATGGCCAATTTGAGATTGTCCCTGCTTCTGAAGCACATATTGGGGTCATCTAGTGAACAAACAAGTTTCGGTCAGGCATCGTCAAAACATTCACTCAAAAGTTTTAGGTATCCTTATCTTTTGTTTCATGTGGTTAACTTTTACAATTGTACATCAAATAAATTTTCCAGATTTTGGTTATACTTTCCTATTTTAAGATAAAAATTTAACTGATTTTTTCTGAAATGCCTTATGTCTAAGCAAAAATTCTCAGATTGCTGTTTTTGTTATTTCTTTCTTATATGAAAATGTATTCTATAAGTTAACCAAAATCTTTGTGGACATGCAATAAAAACCATAACTTCATATCAGATGGAAATTTCCATAAAAATTCCCCATCTTTCCCACAAACTCAGTTTTAACCAAATATTCTTCAGGTTGGGAAAATAATGAAACAACAGCAGAAAATATGACAATAAACTTGAAAAAGTTTTTGATAAACTAATGTCAAATACACATAATTTTTTTTAAGAAAAATTTCATCATCTAACTTTCTAGTTTTTTCTTACTTTAATGGTAAAATCGCCACATTCTTTTATTTTGGAAAATTGTATTTTTTTAGAGAAATTCTTCATATTCATTCGATATTTTTTTATGAAAAATCATCAGAATGTTTTGTTTTTAAATGTTCCTGTTAATTTCTCTTTTTAAATTGAAAATTTCTTTTCTTAGAACAAAATACAAGTTGCACTGAGAACGTCTGCATGTTTTTTGTTGAAAATAGATTTTTATCAAAACCTCCTTACAAAAGTTTCACTAAGCCGAACTCATAAATCTCCTGATTTTGATTTGTTGGAATGCATGGAGCTTCTTAATTATTATGCCTGGAGAGGCCAATTAACATGTTTTTCATGATAATTACACGTTTTAGCAAAAGTTTCCTGTTTTTCATCTAAATTTTTTGCTAGAGAATATTGCTCGTAAATTCGTTCACAAAATATGTTGGAATGATTGAAGCTTCCTAATTACTATGGAATCAAAATTTACCTGGTGAGGCTTCGACGAGTTCAATGCCGGTAGCTGCATTGATCATCTGAATGACCATTACTAGACTGACCACAACGAACAGAAGCTTGATGCAAGAATTCATGGCGAGAGATATTCGTAAAATGGAGTTTACACTGGCTTTGATGACAAATATTCGGTTGTTAAATAAGAGAAAGGTAAAAAAAACTGCCTACTTGAGGATGCTGTTGCGCGATCACTAAGTTGATGTTCCAATACCATTGGCTGAATTTATAAAAAAGGAGGAGACCTAATTACCTTTGGTGTTTTCCCTGACCTTGATTATTCGAACGAGAGGAAACTATTCACCGTTCCTGTCACCTATCTTCCCACATTGTTCCACTTGCGTATATTTTTAATTATATTTTCTAAGAAATAATATTTTTAAACAAGCAACCTTGTGGCTTGTTGTTAGCAATTGCCATGCAGAAAAATCATGCAATTCATTGCATTGAAGTTGCAGCTGGCTGCAATATTTCAAAGTTTTATTTAGTAGAACTTGGAACTTGGTACTGTGGGTACCTGTAATGGCACAAGCCACATGCTTGTTGCTCCGGCAACATTAATCCTACATGAAATTTTTAAATATGCATGCTGATGTTGGGTTAAATAACTGATCTTAACCTGGATATTGAAAATTTACCCTTGGAAATTAAGTCGTTATGGTGTACATGTGATGACACACATTGTAAATGCACATTTCATCCACGAATTTCTGAAATTCGTATACTGTTCACTGATAACCAGTTGCCATATACATTTTAACATACTTCATTAATATATATACTGTAACTTACCTTTTATATTCTAGCAATTATTTAAGTCTGTCGTTATGGCCTTTTATTCCTAAATTTAGAACTGTATTTTATTTCCGTGATTCTATTAAATAGTGGTGTATTTTTGTAATTGGATTAAATAGTGGTGCTTCGAGATGAGGTCTCGAGAATTCAATCTTGTTAAATTTTATTATTACAGTATGGTTGGATTTCATGAGATTCTCAAAGATTTCTTCGGCTATGAGATTTCTCACAGATAAAATTTTTATTAATAATGGGTCTCATTTGCGTCTGACAGGTTTCCTCCATGTAAAACTTTGAGACATTAGTATTGGAATCTCATAAAACTCATTACTTGTCTCACGTGGTCTTACTATTCTCAATCCCATTCGTCTAATTGATTTTTTGTAAGAGATCATGTGTTGATAACTTGGGACTTCTTATATAATTCATTTTCAGGCTTGATCTTTGGAAAGTTTTCATTAATATTATTATTTAATATGAAAGGATATTAGGCTGCATATCCGAAGTTACATTTTAAAATTTTAGCATTGCATGCATTATTGATTGATAAAAGTATAAATTCGATATTTGCAATTACATAAGCTCTATTATGCAATGTGTTTTGTAAACAAAATTAGGAGTAGTTTTACATTATTTTAAGAAAAATTCAGAAGTTTCAAGTACAGGAAAAAATGGAACGTAGAAATGTTCAAGATTGTGCATGTACATGTACATCACGCCGTATTTCACAGTTTAACTAACGTTGTATTCAAAGTGGTGCTTGGCTAGTGCAAAATATGACAAATTGTATCAATTTTCGAATCGTCTTTTATTCAACATGTTCGGGTAATTGGTTTTGGTTTGGCTAGTTTAGGTTAGGTCGATAAGGTCGTTATCGGTTTAACGTTCTGCCTCACCAGGAGGACATTTCCCAGTTGGGCAGCAGTCCGGGTAGGGCTTAGTCTTGTCTTCAACCTTCTCGCATGGTTCTAGAACAGCCACGGTTCCGCAACTAAAATGTGAGAATGAAAAGAATAGTCAGCTGAAAACTAATACAAATCTTGTATAATTCTTAGATCATATTATATTTTCATTAAAATCAAATTTATTCGTTTCTAAAATCTCGTTTTTAAATTGTGAGCGCATATGTAAGCATGTTTAAGTTTCTCTCTAGCTTCAAATTATTATAATCACAAAATCTGCACATTTTTCCAAACTTTTGCATTGCCAACTAAGGGTATGTTCACCTTGTACTTGTTACCAGTCGCGTGAACGTACCCTTATGTCGCTTTTGTCGTCTTCGTTGTGGAAAGTGGAATTGACATAAGCTGCTAAATGATTTGAATCAAGTTGTTAAATTTTGACTTTTTCTAATGTTGTCCTTGGATTCAACAAATTTGGCAAAAAATTAGCAATGTTTCAGTAATGCTTGATCCACTTTGTTGGAAATCTTAGCATTGCATCCAAAATTACATCCCTCGCTAGTGACTCCACCTGTTATAAATATTTCTCGAGAAACTTGGCACGTGATTGTTTTACCTTTCAATAATTATGACCAAATCTTCGCCTTGCTTTTCACACCTTTCCTGTGAGCAATCAGGGCGTTTTATCTCCTCTCCGATTGTCAGCGTAAGATTGTCCCTTTTTCGGAAACACTTGTTCGGGTCATCTGAGGGTAAGAAAAGTTTTGGTTAAACAATAGTAAAGGCATTCGAAAACAAAGAATCCTCCAGGGATCCCAGATCTCGAATGTTAAGAATGAAGTTGCCATGGTTTGAAGTGTTATAATTGTAATGATTTCACAGTTCTAAATATCAGATGTTTTACAGAAATGTCGTATTATCAAAATTGCCAAAATGTCCCCAACATTATCAAAATTTAAACAAAATCTTCCTTCAACCAACACTGTCGAAATTAAAACAAAATTGTCCAAATTTTCTGTTATGTTTTGAATAATTTATTGGAGTTGTCATCTCACCTGGCGAGGCTTCGACGATTTCGATGGCTCTAGCCGCATTGGTTACCTCGATGACCGCCACTAGACTGATCACAGCCAGCAGGAGCTTGATGCAAGAATTCATGGCGAACTATCTTTTTTCCAATTGTGCTTTGCGAGTGATTTCTAAGTTGAAATCGTTGATGGTTAAATACCGGAGGTGAAAGTAATTAACTTGTTCCCTAGGGGCGCTTCAGATAGCTGAGGCGCATTGCCATTGGCTGAATGACCAATCAGAGGGTTGGGTTTACCTGGAATTTTAAGGGTTTCAGCTGTTTTCACTGACCTTGTTCATTCAATGAGTGTGGCAAAACACAAATATTGACATTTTGGGGGTTCCGTATACTAACTAGTACTTGTCCCCAGTCATCCCACGTAATTCCCCAAAAAACAGGTACAAAAAATGTATTGTCTGTTGCCAGGACAGTTGTTTTAAGGCTTGCAATGTAAAGTTCATGCAGTTCATGGTGCGTTTAGACATTGTCATAACCTAGCTCCAAGCTTGACCTAAAATAATTCCTATGATAAATTGTATTAATACAATTCTTACTATAGATTCTATTAAAATATTTCTTATTGTAAATTCTGTTTGTTAAGATACTGTAATCCATAGTGTGAATTCTGTTAAGATAATTCATAGTGTGAATTCTGTTAAGATAATTCATAGTATGAATTCTGTTAAGATAATTCGTATTGTGAATTCTGTTAAGATAATTCGTATTGTGAATTCTGTTAAGATAATTCGTATTGTGAATTCTGTTAAGATAATTCGT
>JAQGAO010008879.1:0-10049 GCA_034697705.1 Ommatoiulus sabulosus | reverse complement strand
ATCCGAATGGATCGAGCGCAGAAACGTACTCTGAGAGTACTCTAGTGCAGATTTTTTGGCCCAATCGAATTCGCCATGATTAAAAACTTGTTAATAAAACGTTGAAATGGGGCATATGACACCATGCAGTATATTATTGAAACTCGGTTGCTGCAACTAAAGTCTCACAAAAACACGTTTTAATATCGCAAATTCCTCAAGTCGTTCTGACACAGACGTTAACTCGTCCAGAATTGGACACGCCTTGATTGGCATTCGTATTATTAAATTATTGACTTATGACTGTGTGTTCCTTATGGGAGCACGTAGTATTCGAAGCTGGTGAACCTTTCTACTTCTTTTGTGATTTCAATCCATCGAGTTTGTAAGGATTTATTAGATTATACCTCGAAGAAAACTATGAAAGATTTCGATGAAAGCTCTTGCGCCCGTGACATACACGTGCAACCACTATGCTGTTCGAGGTTTGTTTCAGAGCTGCTTTTTATTATTCCTATATTCCTGTGTGGTCTCGTTGAAAGGCCCTTCAAATTGCTGTTGAGAAAGCAAACCGAGGTTTCCATGGCTAGCTATGGTTTCAAAACTCAGTCAACATGCACGTTCGCGCGTATTATAAGGGCAACCGCAACGTCTTTCCGCAGCGTTTCGACTCCGATGAGCTCTCGTGTTATAAATATAAATGGCAGACTGGTCTGAAATCAAAATAAATATGCCAACAACACGGATGCGTTAAACTACCAATCAACTTGCACATATGGCTTTTTGCGTTTGCTGCTGCGATTGGACAAAAACGACAATGGCCATTAAGTGCAATCAATATACAACTGCACGAGGAGGATTGCCGCCGTCTCTGAAATATATTTGGCGTCGCTCTGTCCCTCCCAGAACAGAAGTCATGAACCTGAATCGTCCATGAACGAAAGAAAATTGCTGCTGCAATGGCTTGTAACGGGCGAAACGAGCTGAATAATTATGCAAAACCATTATTGAAAGCATTTGCGTCGAGTCACAAGCTGGGGTAAAGCTTTCAGCTTCAATCTTCATGTACAGAGATTTGCTTTTATGCAAAAGGTAACACTAGGGTGGCTTTTTTGTAAATGTTTTGTATTTTAAGGGACGCATTTATATCTAAATGCTGAATTTTGTTTAAAAATGTGTCAGTTGAGAAGGGCTAGAACATGCAGGTTTTCAAAATATGAAATATATTGCTGAATTTGGTTAAAATCAACCACTCGGAAATCTTGGAAATACATACCGTGATTGTAATTTGCTAAATACTTTTTCTACCATAGTCGACTCGCGTTTTTACGCACCTCCCATTTCACGAATTATTGCTATTGTACCGAACATTATCTATTTATCTATATATGCATGATGTATGAAGAAGAGCTGTATGCGGCTGGAGGAATGGTTTCATGCATGCCTGGTTCCGGGGCAGTGCATGCGTTTCGTTATTTGGTTCCAGGGCCGCGGTTCTACGGAGCCCCGTCGCGGAAGATTACTTTGTTTTTGTATAGTATACGTGGTCACGTAAAACGCGTACAAAACGAAAAAAAAAAAGAAAATAACCTTCCGCTTCGGGGCTCCGTATGTTTTTGGTTTGTTTTGCTGTTTGCTTCGTGTCCGCACCCATTCATGCCGGGTTGGATTCGTTGTATCAGTAAGTTCAGCCCGGGCATCGCCGGGCCTGTAACCGGCTATACTTCCATATAAATGTAGATCTAATGCTAATTTTCTCTCCGAGTTAAGAACTAAAATTGAATTTGAATATTCCCTCTTTTTATTTCGAACTCAATTATCCTCATACAGTGAGTATTCTTTTTGCTGTTTTCCTTCATGGGACGGGGAATTTCCCCAAATGAGTATAGGGTAGGATTTCGGACTTTTTAAGTTGGTATGAGGGGGAAAGAGAAAAAATTGCGCCTACACAACTGAAGTTGGCAACATGGGTTACAGTTTATTTCGTTCGCAGAGACTCAGCTCTGATGACGGTTTTTACAAAGTATTACAAGAACTATAAGAAAGATTACACCAGTCTCTGCGAACGAAAGTTGGCTACATGTGCATCGACATGATTTCGATTTCCTAACGATGTCAATAAATAAAAAGTAAATGTTTGATTTGTTAGTGTTTTTTAAATCGTTTTTTTAGCGCCATTTCCATAGAGGGACTTTCTATTTTTCTATCTTTGTAGGTCCAATCAGGTTCGCAAAAACGCGAGTCGATTGTATTTGGAATTGCCTTTCAAAAGAGATCAGAAATGTATTGTTCATTGCCTTTGAAATGAAATTTGAAAATACATGTACACCGAAAACACTCGTATACTTGTATGTAAAGGCATTTTGGTCATAATAATCTGTATTTGAAGACTAGCTTTAGCCTACTCATTATTTCTCGCTATAATTTTCACAAATGATGTTGATGAATAATTCATCAGGGTGCAGGATATGTTCTTCTCGTGATGAATAACATCAGAAATGAATTACTTAGCACGTGTTTGAATTCTGAATGCCGGTTGTGAAATAACTCGTAGCTGGAATGGAATTTCATGAAAGATTTTTTGGAATCCTCTACACCGAGAAATACGCCAGGCAGCGTGTCGAAAACAAGATAATTTTTATGAAAGCGAAAAGTCACAAATTGAGATGAGAAAAATGTCAGAAACTCGCAAATCCTGAAATACGGGAACGTGAAAAATCGATATTCGCTTTCCTCCATCACATCCATTGGCACGTGTAACGCAGAAAGCAGTTTCGAGCTTTTGGGCCTAATATTTATGTAAAATTATAATATCGATTGTTGCCTTGAGTGCAAGATGTATTCCAGGAGATACAGCTCGTTTGTATTGTTCTTCGGATCTGCCATTCCATTAAAATGCCCCACATGTCAGCTTTAAAATGTATTGCAGATGCGCGATAAATAAAGTCACACTTAAAAGGATGTTTTTCAGAGTTTTGGGCATTTGAGCAGCTATGTACATGTAATTGATGAAAATGGATATTAATTTTACTTTGAGCAATGATGGAGATTTGTAAAATATTTTGATTGAATCTACTTTAATCGTTCAAGTATTTACAGTTTAATATTCTTAATTTTAAACATGCATGTTGACAGGCACTCATTGGCTTAATAATTTAAGACGAGCATTTCTTTATGAATAGGTTCTCATGAGGTTTTTGATCAATTTTAAAGGGGATTTAGCAACGCTGCATTGATTAAGTAATGCGTGGGTATTAAAATCAAATTATCTCGCATTAGTTCATTGACTACCATGGATTCTACACCAGTCTCCATTTACTTTATGGCTTTCCTTGATGGATTAAGTTTTTTTTCATAGTTTCATAGATTTTTGAATGTATTTTTAAACCAAAGTATTTTGAATGTCATGGGGATGAATTAAACTTTCTTAAATTTAATAGCATCTGATATATTTTTTGTTTAGTACAATGAATTTACTTATTGGTTCAAGTACCCAATTTTGAAGTTTGAATGCCTGCTTAAAGTTTGGTTCCATCGTTGCCTCTTGGAGGTTAATTTGATCTTATCCTAGATACTTACAGCCTACTTATCCTATTAAACTCTGCCTTAATTATCCTAATTTCACTTCGGATTTTGGGCACTGCCATCTTGCCTATGGGATATTATCCATGAGTGGTTCTCGTACGTCGACGGATTGGCTATTCCGGATGTTGGGCAACCTCTTGGATTTCAGCATTTCGCTTCTCTGTTGGTAAATGTAATCTTTGAGATTAGGGATGTTGGAGACGACGCATGCGCAACAGCCGCTTCGGTTGAACGCCATTTTTGTTGCATCCATCCACAGGTTGAGATGTCGGTCGTAGCATTCTACACAGGGGATGGTGGTTACGCCGTTGAAACCACCCATGACGAACATGAGATCATCGAGTACCTTAAAATCCGATGAAAATGAACGATTACATTTACAATACATGCAAATCAATTTTTTTCGCTAATTAGTTATGTGTGAAACAAAACAGATACTAAGGTTGAGTGTTCTTAATTCGAAACCACAAGTAGAAAATTCTATGCCTCAATGTTATGTTTCATTGTACACAAACTTGGTTTTACGCACAAAATTTCCTTCAGGCTACCTACCATATTAGATATTCATGTATATGAAAAGTAAGCGATTTTCGGGTTTAGCCTTGGGTCCCATCCCCATGATATCTCATTATGCATTTCTAGATGTTCCCAAGATAAGCTTCAAAATTCTGCTATGGTTTAGTTTATTTTTTTCTCAAAGAATGGGATAAAGTAAATCCAGTGTACATGTATTCAGTTGTATAATAGAAACTGCATCCACGTATTCAAGCCAGTAGCAATTGATTCGTTTTATTAATTAATTTTAAAAAGAATTTAGGAAATGTGTTTTTTATCATTGATTTCAGAAACTTCTGGCAAATTATGGGAAGTAGCATCGATGTTTATCGCGTTGTATTACTACAATTTACAGAACATGTTTCCTTATCCAATAGAAACCAGTTTCCCGCTTGATTAATTTTCGATTTAATCTTCAATTAATAGATTAGGAATTTGCTTTTCATATCAATCACTTTCAATTTTTCCCAATTTCGGTGTTGCAGACGACATAACACAGTTTGTTGAAGGGTGATATACCCTATACAACATTCCTGTAATGCTGTTCTGTTCGAAGAAAAACGGATGAAACGTTTCTACATTGGGTAAAAACTTTCCTGAGGAATTATTAAAACAGGAGTTTACTTTCCTAAAGGCAAGTTCTAAATGTCATCAGTCGAAAGATCTCGTTTACGAGACTTGATACAAATGTAACAAATCTTAACAACTGCTAATACTTACTGCGATGGCAAAATTGCTACGACAGCTGTACATGCTGGGCACCCTATGCCATGTGTCGGTGTGTTGGTCGTACCTTTCCACCGACCTCAGCCGGTCGACGCCGTTGAAGCCGCCGACGGCATAGATGGTGTCTCCGTAGACGGCGCTGGCGACGCCGCTTCGGTGTTGCCGCATTTTGCCAATTTCGTTCCAATCATCCGCCACGGGGTCGTACACCTCGCACGTACTCAAACATTGCTGACCGTCAAAACCGCCGATCATGTACAGCTTGCCATCCAACACCGCGGCGCTGGAGTCGCTGCGGCGATCGATCATCGGTGGCATCAAAGTCCACTGCGAACGCCAGAATTGTGCCAATGAAGAGCATTCGGGGATTGGTTTTTTGAGTTACGACGTCTACCAACCTGGTTGATGCTCGGTGTGTAATATTCTGCTGATGACAAACGGTGATGGCCGTTGTAGCCGCCCAAAGCGTAAATGGCGCCGTTCAAGATGGTTGAGCTCACGTAGCATCTGCGAACGAAAATTTCTTGAGAGGTGTTCTCCAGTGTAACAATGGTCATCTACATCCAGCTAAACCTTGGGACGCTTGTGGCAAAGCTAAAAATGTGTACCTTTTCTGATTCATTGGAGCCAGCTCCGTCCATTCTTTGGTCACTACGTTAAACCCTCGGCACGTGTTAAAATAATCGAAGCCATCGAAACCGCCGAATATGTAGATGTAATTTCCGAGAAAGGCGCAGCCGTGGTAAGCCCTCGGTCCGACTGGATCCGCCTCTGGTACCTGTTTGTGTGATAAAAACGACAAATTTTCCAGACATCCAAACACTTTGGTTCTTTTTACCAAGAGTTGCCAAGAGCAGAATATGAAATCGAAAAGTCTATGTGCAATTTTCAACCTCGCATCATTTGCTTACAATTATAATTGCAATGGTTACATTTGCCACGATCAACTCCGCATGCACCTTCAGTAAAGTGGTTGGCAGTTAAATTCTGAAAAAACGATTTTTCCGCATTCCCTAATCGCTTAAGCTAGGAACTCACTAAAGAAAGTTACACAGAAAATTGGTTTCCGAAATTGGAATGCAAGTTTCCAAACCGTGGCGTTAATTGACTTTCCGAATTGGAAGTTACCAGTTATGTCAACTAAGTTTTCAGTTTCGGTAACCAAGTTTCAGTGTAAGTTTCCCTGTTGTGTACCTAAAGCTTTGTGTAAAAAGACTGATTATAACCTGATGATATTTTTTGAAGTAAAGGACCTTTGCAAACGGTTTACTTGCGCATCTTATACAGGTACGTTTTACATTTTACGATTAATTTGCGGTTAGCTGTTTTCCCATAAGGGACATGGCGAGTTCATTCCACTGCTTTGCCAATCAGAAACCGTTATCGCTGACGAAAAATTGGAAGGAATCGTACCTCAACCCAGCGATCAGCCCTAGTGTCGTAAGACTCGATCTTGTTCCCTGCACCGCTAGACGTCCAACCGCACATACAGATCATGACCTCTTGTGGCAGGCGCGGTCTTCCCAGTTCCGGCGTCGCCAGTTTCGTCTCGTGGCCGCTGCTGAGCAGGTGCAGATCGAAGAAGAACTTGACGGTGCTGCTCAGCAAAGGCTGGCATTCCGCGCTCTTGGACACCAGGGGGTGCTTCTCGATTTCCTTGTTGAAGAACTTTGGATCCACCAGACCGAGCCTCACGTGCTGCATGAGGGCGGGTAGGGCACTGGCACGTCGTTCGAGGTCGTGACAGAGCCACTTGAGCACGAACTCCCACACCAGGTTCTCGTTGTGCACGTTGAGCTCGTCGGAGGCCAGCAGGGTGGTGACGTCCGCCAGAGGCAGTTCCAGCAGCTCGTCGCTGGTGCGTGCCACTTCAGGAAAATTCTTCATGACGAAGGCGTAGGCGGAAGCCGCCAGGGCGTCGAAAAAGTAGAGCTGGGCAAAGGTATAGATGCCGATGCAGTTGGTACTGACCATGTTCTCTGTCAGGAAGGACGAGCAGGCGCTGACCAACCCTTGGACGTCGAACTGGTCGGAGTCCACCATCACCTGACCAACGTCGTCCAGCGTCAGCTGCACCTCGCCGGTTTGCGCGAAACGGACGATGAGCTCCAGAACCCGAGCCGTCACCCCAGGAATGGCGATCTCGGCGCGGACCACCTTAGGGTGGAGCGCCGTGGTGAACAGCACCCTAAAGTACGGGCTGCTGTCTACCAACATCAAACGGTCCAGCCGGAAGCTGCCGCCGTCCTCAGTGGTCAATGTCACCACGCTGGGCGACCCTTGAACCTGCAAGGCTTGGGCTCGGGCCACGCCCTTGGCGTTAAAGTCGCCCATGGCGATCGCCTCCGCGGTGTCCACCTTTTCTTGCTTGGACATCGTCTTGGACTATATATGCTGCAACGGCTAAAATTTCATATTTTCTAAATAACCCAGAAAATGCATTAGATGCACGCATGCGCCTAATTGTCCAAACGTGTACGTGTCCGTGCTTGTATGAAAGCTGGTCAAAATTGTTTCGCGTTTGCGTTATGTAGACACGTGGCAGTTTGATCGAATTAAGCGATGAGGTGATCCAATTAAATGGCTTTTTTAACAAAGGGCAGTATAGGAAAAAATCCGTTCTGAAGGTTTTGATCGAATAAAATGGCTGATCGGATTAAGCGTGATCAAATTAATCGGCTTTCACTGTAGTTCATAACATACTTCTTGTGCAGATCTATTCGGTTGATGATAAACAAATTGTTTCACGTTAGAAATGTTTGCGAAGTAACTTCGTGCTAATGTTAGGATAACTAATTTGATTTTGACTCGTGTACATGGCATTATTAACGGGAGTCATTAGTATTACCACTGCTTTTGACAAATAAAGCAATAAACGTTTGTCCCATCGCTTGACGTAAAATTCAATTTCATGTTAGCGAACAATTAAAGAGGGCACATTTGCCAAGATTGAACTAATTACGTATACTGCGCGTAGCACCACTGCATTCGACGTTTCTACTCGTATACGTTAAACTTTGCACTCACTTTCAGTGCAAACCGCATTATCGCAGTCGATAAATTAACCGTTCTATGGGTAATTGCGCGCTTTTTCAAGTAGCATCGCTTTGTAGTGGGTTTTAGTTTGTCGTCACACTAACAGTTGACAAAAATGGCGCTTTGTTGACTGCTAATTGCGCAATAAGAGTAAGTTAATGCCGTTATCATGAACACAATTTCAAATAAGAATTTACCAGTGTTTTGTTGTTTTTCATTTAATTAAACGTTTCTTATCTTGGGCGAACTATTGAAACGCGTACAAATGCATACTATCAATTTCAAAAATAAATGTTAAGATTTTCAAATTTAAACTAAAGATACTGATGCTAGGCGGAATGTTCGGTTCATTCGTTCCTTAAGCCCGTTACACACTATCAGAAAACAAACTAAAAACCAAAAATTCAGGTTTGTGGCAATGAAAGAAATTTTCTTGCAAGCTGTTTTGACCAAACCCAAAACTACAAAATCCCGTTTAAGTTTTCCCTACACGTCGAGTGTCGGTATCTCGCTTTTATCTGATAAAAACTAGGCCAAAACCTTTTGGCGGTGGCGCTGCTATCAACGCTTGGTCTGCACGATATCGATGATACTGCAGACGACAGCATTTCGTATCTATCGTGTTTTGAAGTCTGTAATTATGTGTGCCTACCGATTGCGATCAGCATACTGTATATACATGTATAAGTAAAATACTAAATAATAGAATTGAAAAATGATGCACCTAATTGTACCTAGTCTCTGATATTTCACGACGTTAGTAATAATTGATGTATGCAAATGAGTTTTGTCAATATGGTTTTTGAAATGCAGTGTGTACGATCAGGTTTTAAAAACTAGTTTCATGAATTTGTTGAATTTGGTTTCCTTCATGTTTAAAATTAAAGTTTTTAGTTATGGTTTTCGCATAGTGTTTACTGGGCTTTAGGAGAACTTCGAGAGAACTTGCATGTGTTTTGCCAGATTTGAAACTTGTGTGCAACTGTTTGCTGACAATCTTCATTACCCGAGAACGTTGTAAACATTTTATGCCAATTTTCTAAACATTTTGGAAGTTGGCCTGAAGTGGTGCGGTTGTCATTTTAGCCTGCATTAAGGCATGCCAGCGAATAATAATAAAAGCCATAGATGACGTCAATTGTGTGGGTGGCGAGCCAATCGTCATCACTCTCTTTCCCACGTTTCTACAATGTCTGGCCGTCTCATATTTGGACTCCTATCAGTTTCTTCAAGATGAAAACGAACACATTTCTAAGGATTCTAACAAGTATTTCAGTCACTCGTGAGTGTGTCACCGCTGGAATTTTAAACCACGAAGCAGGGCACAATGCACCAGGGCCAACGTTAAAAATCCACAAACCAACCAACAATGCAACAGTTACGAGTGCCACATTTTTACTGCCACAAAATTACTACTCCACATTTCAGCCAAATTATCTAATATCTTATGCTATTTGGTTCGGCTAATAAATATATAAAATGTATCCAATTAAGAATTTTTAAAAAAAAAATATGACTCAATCTAAAAATGTATGCTATAAAAGGTTTTGTTTAAAGAAATGTATGTTAAAATACTTTTTAGAGAGAAAACTTATGTTGTTCCGATTCTATATGGGAATTTTTCGAAGACTCTTTAAGTAAAAAATGTAATATTTTTATTTTCTATAAATAATAAGCTAAATACGATAAATAGTAATTGGGTAAGAAAAAAAAAGCAACATTAGTTGCTTTTAATTGCATTACAAACTTCAATTATGAAGTATGTAATGTATTTCATGTTGATCGATGTTCGGAAAATTTTATTTTTGACGTAGGATTACGTCTTTCCCCGACTTAAGCGGTTCTTCGGAATTTTTAATGCTCAAAAAATGCCAGATTCAATGTTCGATTGATGTCCTAAGAGTGGGTAATTTTAATGAATGACGTCATTCATTAAAATTTTTATGCGATAAAAAGTCCGAAGACGAAGATAACGTCTGATGATAACGTCATTTGTTAAATGATGATGATGTCGTCTTTCCTTAAATTCTGATGAAGGCGACATCATTAAAAAACGTCAAGCGACACCCAGTGACATGTTTATACTTACTGAGCCATAGGGTAGGAGCAGAGTGAACCGATTTCAGATCAGCTTTCTGCCTCCGATTACTAGCGCATGCGCATTCGCA
>JAQGAO010008878.1:0-10049 GCA_034697705.1 Ommatoiulus sabulosus | reverse complement strand
AAGATCCTGACGTTGGAATCGAAGAAAACGGAAATTGACCTTTTCATGGACGCGATTTGCCTTTTATATTATAGATGATACTGGGACCAGTATTCCATAACCTAGTATGATACTGGACCAGTATATATTGGTTTTTCCAATAGGGTCGTCAAGACGAATCTCAAGGGACGTTACAATTTTCTCGTTTTAACTGTCAATTCGTATTATCAGAATCAGACCAAACGTGTCTTCGACAACAAGAACTAAAGTTGCATCGAAATTTGGATGAAATGCTATCTCACGTACCGTACACGTATGGGATGGTACTACAACTTTTATCTGGGAATTATCCGTTGTACCATACTTTTTCATAGGGACTCAAGTTAGTTATACTGCCAGTAACATATAGCTCGAATGCCTGGGAACTCCACAATTCATTCGTTTTAGCCGAATATTTGTAATATCCCAATTCCGAATTTATTTTAAACGAATTAACATTATTCGTCCATATCTTAGGATAATGACTGAAAATAAGTTCGTTCTATCAGAAATTCGTATAGAGCTTGACCCTTGATAGTAGGCTGGGAACCCAGCACCAATTCACGAGAAAATGTGCTTGACCAGCACAATTTACTGCGGGGTCCTTGAGGTGTCAATAGTCCGCCAACCAATGGTGCGAATCTGGACTGTCCTCAGCGGGCTGTTAGTTCAACTGTCAGCACATGGTGCGCTCAGGTGGTACTCTCTTATCTCAACGTGTCCCGTCGGCGTCCAGATCGAAATGCAATTTCCGGTGAAGTCTCCTAGGGCTAATAACCCTGCCTGCAGGAGCGAGTCTTCCGCCTATGACTTAATAGGAGCATCTCGCCGCTACGAAATGCAGATAGTGAGCTTAACCGTGAAGAAGGTGGGAGCTTGGGCTTGAAATATGAGCTTTTGAAAAGCTGAGGAATGGAACCCCCTGGCTGCGCAGCAATGATAGTAAGCTCCCCGATGGCCCCCCATATTTCAACTTTGTTTATCATCACCAGTAAAGGATGGGTGGGGAAGGGACTCTAAAGATGGCGATGATGAGAAATGGAGCAGTTGAAAAGAATCGAAATTGAATAGAAGATTCGTCGACGCGCGCCGGGGATTGGAGACGTGGCCTCGGAGATACGGGATTGGGAAATGATATCCGAATTTATGGCTGCTGGCATTGTGTCTGGCTCGCGACTCGAGTGGAAATGCAATATGGAAATGACAATGTTGACAAATATTGGCACCAACGAGATTACTTTTTTTTTCAGCTTATCAAAGGCGGCCTAATGGGATTTGCGCTGACGATTGTGATTTATGGCGCGTTGCGCAGCCCGGGGGCGACTGCGGCGGCGACGCCATCTTGGGAGTCGCTCGGATTTTGAAAGGGATGAAATATTCAATGGAATTGTTAGGAATCAATCGACTTTCCAGAATAAAATTCTGCGAGTACGGTTGCTCGACTTTGAACCACTGAGAATCCTTGTTTGAATTGTTGAAGAAATTCGTTAGGTTCGAAAAGTTTATTCAATTCAATTCAATTCTCTACCCTGCAGTCAGTACATAGTACCATTTGGCAAGGGGGATTATTATACAAATTTAGCTTAGACTAAGCAGTCTGGTCTTGACGGACTCCAACATCACAATTTAGTTACAGTGTGTATATTTGCAGTATTTGGAACTTTAACGTGGGGGATGGATCATGGCCGATTTAATGTAGGAACTATCTCGGCATTCGCCTGATGGAGGAATTGTGGGAAACCATGAAAAACCACAATCGAGGATAGCCGACCTAGGAATCGAAACTGGGTCCGAATGCAGGACGAGGATGCTATAGACTCTAAGCCACCTGGAATTCATTTAATTAGTTACTTGTATTTTTGCCTGAGAAGCTGGAATTTATACATCACGTATTGGGTTAAGAGTTTTGTTAAATTTCAGTTGAGAAATTTTTGTGGAATTTCTTGAAATCTACAGATAAATTTCAAGCATTTTCATATACATGTATACTGTATATGTTTTGTATACACTGTACACTTTTGTTCTCTCATTTTTTTTGTTTATAATCTTCAAGATGCAAAATATCGGCATCAATCAAATTTCTGAACTCATTACACGCCAATTCCGTGTATTTAAAATTTTGACTTGCTCTCTTTACATTTTGATGCACGTTTCACGTCGCCAATATGGTTATTTCAAATTGTGGGAATAAAAGATGGATTATTGTTTGATCTCATTGCATGAATATTCCTCACATGGTCGGATCAATTTCTGTTTTTCTTTTAATTTTTAAAATTTGATGGCGACTGCCACAAACAGCTGTTGTGTGGATGATAAAGCGAAATTTCACCACATGAACGTAGGCTATAGGTATTTGAAGAACACTGAAGTGACGATGTTCATGACATTTCCTTTCGAGAAAAAGACAAGTTGATAGACGCAAGGAAGCGAGAAATGGAATCAACGAAATAAACATTAAAAGGACTTTTTAATAAGATCTATTTTTAGAAAAAGAAAATATCTTTGAAAAACTTCTAACGAATGAAACAATCAAATGCACCTGTTTCAACAAACTTTAAAACTTAAAATAAGGTATATCTTAGTAATCTTACACATCAAACAAAAAAGGCGTCTCATCCAACTAACGCTTCTAGCTTTTATACGTGGGAGAAACGTACCCGGAATTAAGTAAATCGAGTTAAATTTAAATGAAAATGAGGCAAATATTAAATAACCACTAGGATTAACGTCACAAAAATTATTGATTTTATGTCCTGTTCATCTCAAATTTAGGTTTGTCGCGAATTACTTTCGTGGCTGAGATCATTGTTTTAAATCTAGATATTGTTATGTAAGGAACTATGCTGTCCAAAACTAGAAGGAGCGGACAAGGACTTTTTGACATTTTCACATTTAATACCGGTTGCACTTTCATGGTTAAAATTTTTAACTTTTATTCCAAATCCAACATCCGTTAAAAATAAATATCCATGCAGGTGTTAAATTGTATAAATATTTGTAAAATTACTCTCGCGTTTTTGATCATTGCCAAATTTGTGGAATTAATTTTTTTGGATTTTTTTATTGTTGACTGCCTAAATGACGCCCACAAATATAGGGATGGGAGGTAAAGAATATTGAACGTTTCCGTAGGACAGTATAGGTTGACTACTATAAACGTTTTCTAATTCAAAATAGCGCGCCTTAGCTGAAGTTCAAACTCGCATCAGCAACAAATGTGCATTGCAGTTGGAGAGCGATCTCACAATTGCTATTTTCAGTTTCAACGATTGCTAGTCCAAGGTTTATCACCCCTTAAATACACCATTGACGAGTTGGCGTTATCAAATTGGTCCATTTATGTATGGAACCCGCAGATATTTACTTTGGCATCCCCTCTCACGTACATTCCCGCACATTTGAGTCCCTCGGCGAAATGGGAGATTCCCTTTAAAAAAGCGGTCGCCTGTCGGTGCTGCCACCAGGCGGGCGGCTGGGCAGTTGCCGTAGCAACCGTAAATCTGCCCAGCATCCTCCATCCGCAGGCCCTTACCGCATTCGTTTAAGATGCTCGACGGCATCCTGAAAACCCACCCGAAGATGATTTAGTTGGGGGAGTAAGAAGCTTCCATGTTCTCCCGCAACGACGGTCGGAGCATAACGAAGCCCTACTCGTCGCTCGCTTAGCGTAAGTAGGCCACTGTTTCGTGAATTCATAACGATATAAATTATTTATGTCTTTATCGCGGTATTTTTTTCTGGGTCGCTTAAAAATCGCTGGGGTTCTCCCCGAGCTGAATTTTGAGTGGCTTTTTTCTCATCCCCCCCGTGCCTTTCTTCGTTGAATTTTTTTGGTAGAAAAACTGTTTGAAGATGGTATCACGCGCGTGATAAGGTGGGTGAATGGTGGTATTTTTACAGTTTTTCATCGATCGAGGCACCGAGATGTAGCTTTTCCTATTAAGAATTTGGTGACATTGATATCTCATATGGATTTTTTTTTTAACGTTGGCACTTCTTATTTTCAATGTGGGTTAAACAGTCATGAAATCTAAATTTGGCGAGCTGAATGCGGTACTTGATTACGATAACCTAGACCCTGTTTGCGGCAGAAGTGAAACAGTTAAGTAGATTATTTAGGTGTTGTTAGTGGTGATTTAATCAAGTTAGAATTCGTTCAAACTTAGCCCGCCTTAAAGGCGCACTGCAGCGTCCTTCGGTTTAAATAATAATCAACTGCACAATGCGCTAGTTAATTAAATCCTAGATTAAGTAGCATATTCTAGCTTGGATGAATAATGAATTTCTTTTACTAGGGCAGTGATTGTTAAAATAGACTGAAGAAATATTTCATTGTTGTTGTTTTTTGTGGTCAGCAACTTCGATTTTTCTTCAAGTTATCAATTTGAAATTTGGTCAAAGTTTGTTTTCAATGAGAAATTCCTGATTCCTGTTTTGATGAAGCTTTATAAATTTTCAATATACGTGTACAATTTTTCTCCAACTCTTACATTTGGAAACAAGCAGGTTAATTGTATATTCGGATGGCATTATACACAAACTGCCCAATGCAGTCATGCAACCACCCAAGTCATTCGTGTAAAATTAATAAACACACATCAAAACATTTTAATAATGTATACTTCAATGATATTGTACTTTTGCTCCAGGATCCTCTATAGTTCCTCTATATGCATTTCAATGAATGATTTATTTTATAAAAATAATTTTCTGAATATTTGAAAATTCATTTGCTCTGGGCGAAAGTCTATACTTTGAAACAGTATTAAATTAAGTTTCTAGAAGTTATAATTTTTCCGCATAACGTTCAGTATTTCTAGAATGCAAACCAAATATATATAAATCACATTTTCCTTGCAATTTTCTAAATGTTTTTTTTCAAGGCGAACGATGTAAATCTATAGGATTAAAAGCGCATTGATCAGCTTGAAGCTGGATGCTCGCATGCACTTGTCGCTAGAAGCGTGGAGTCGATGGATCCTCCATTAAGGGGGGTTGTATTGATTAACCCCCACTTTTAGTGTTGGCGCACAAAGGTTCGCGTCAGTGTAAACACATCTGCGTCCTCCGCAATGGCCGTCCACGGAGGGCGGAGATAGGAACAACTTCACGGAAGGAGTTTTATGGCGCGTGGACCAATATTGATCAGTGATAAAATCCTCTTGGCACAAGTGCGGTTGATGGACGGACGCACTATGGCGAACAACGGATGAAGCGCCGTAACATCCTTTGGCGAGGGTATCATCAATTTGGTTGCGGTGGTGCCGCCCATTGGAGGTGACATGAGGGGGAATTTCCCCCGTTTGTGCATGAAACACCTTTCGCTGATGTAGGTTTATGAATTTCGATTGGAATGACATCGATGAAATGCGTTTTATGTCAGGCAGAACGCAGCTCGCTGATCGAGTCCAACGTACATTTCAGCTTCTTCGGTATAATATCATTTAAATTATCTAGTGATGTTTAAAACAACATCGATGAAACGCATTGCAATGCTGTTTTGTTTGCAAACTGGCATCAATGAAACTTCATTCCACTTGTTTTGTTCAGAAATTGGTTTTCTAACTGAGATTAATGTAACGCCTTTCAATGGACTTTACGTATAGGGTTACGTATGAGCCATCACGTGATCTTTTCACGTCATCATCGGGTAGTAATCGCCAATGGTATGATAAACATGTCACGTGATAATGGTACGATGGCGAAATCTGCATAAGAACCATTTTCATTTGGTTGTCAACTAGCTTTAAACATGTTTCTTTCAAATCATTGTTTGAAAATCTATCGGTTCTCATTTACAAGTAGACCTAAATATATTTCTTGTAAATCGTTTTTCGTAAATGTGTTGGAAGTCTGTTTTGGTTTATCAGTTGACATAAAATGAGTTTTATTGCGAATCATATGTTGCTCGAGGAAAACATCCTTCGATGAAACATTTATTCCGTTAAAAAATGAATAAAAAATGGCGTTAGTGATACGTAACGCGTTCACTCTGCTTTTAGTTTACATGGAAGTAAATTTACCGATGATACGTGTTTTCGTTTCGTGCTCGTTGACAAACTACACCAGAAACACGTGTTATTCCCACCTCTATTTATCAACCGCAATTAACAAAACACTTTTTAAACCAGGCAAAGCAAACTGACAATAACAAGCCCTTATTAAATTATAGTAGTGTTCCAGTCGTTGTATACTATACAATGTACTGTCGAACCTCTTCAAGACGACTTTGGACGTCACAATTTGTTCGTTTAACCCGTAGTTAGTATTATCAAAAGGTTTAATTCTGATAATATGTACTAAGATTGTTCTGAACTTGTAATTCGTATTCGTAGTTCAAGTAATTCGTATCGTTCATAAGTTGTATCACACATTTATAAGTACTGCAACTGGAAATTTAAAGTCTTATTTAAAGTATATAAACTGTAAATCAAAGATCTTGAGCGTCGATTTGAGGCAACCACTGTTATCTCACCTGCTGGCAGCGTTTGCCAGCATCCAGGGGCTGATAACTTCAATTCAAATCAATAACCTACAGTCAGCACATACAGTGCCATGTGGTGGGGGGAGGATGAATGTTACACAAGCAAAATCGGACGAAGAGTCCCAGATACTAGGACATCAACAGCATCAATCAAAGTTGATTTCTTAGAGTTAAAGGCTGTCCTTAAGTACATGTAGTCCATTCCAATGTCGAATTGTACATGGAAAGAACGATCAGTAGAAATTATCTGTATGAGCACGATGTTCCTTCAGTGAGTTAGAGTGGTTATATACTTCTACCGCCACGATCGCGATGGTTACGTTACAAGATGTCCTCCAGAAGTTTTTTGCTGCTAGGAACGGTAAATATCGCAAGAAGCCCCATATTTAGGCCTTCCCACCTTGCACGGGCTGAGTGTTCCATTCCAGTGAATGGAGCATAGCAGTTACGCTGTTTTCCCTTTGGTATTGCCCAGTGACAAACCTGGCAGCTCTATGCTGTACCATTTCAACTTCCTGGACAAGACCGATTCTAAAAAGGTTCCAAATAGGGCTGCAGTACTCCACGAGAGGACTACCAATAAAGCTTAGGTACATACCAAAGAAACTTTAAAATTCAGTTTATGTAACTGGAAATTCTAAATTCTAATATCCGGTTAACGCACGTTCGGAAAATTGCATTCCAGGCTTGGAAAGTAAGTTTCATTTTAAGTTTCTTTGGTGTGTACCCGCCTTAACAGTTGAACTCCGATAAAACGAATCTCAAGGGTCGTCAAAATTTGTTCGTTAAACTTCAACAATAAAACTGCTTTCATCAATTTTTTATAAAATCCTACCGCACATAAATGAATGGTGATTTGTATCGGAGAATTCCCCCATTATACCGTATTTTTTTCTTTTCTTTTCTTTTCTTTTTCATATTGTCTAAAGCTCATTTAAAGAAACATATCGCAAATGCTAGGGAACTCAAAAATACATTACATTTGTTCTAGCCGAAAATTTGTAATGTCTGAATTCAGAAATAGTATTCAACGAAAAAATTCACATTATTCCTCCATACTTTAGGACAGGGGCTAGAAATAAGTTTATACTATCAAATATTTGTATAAAGCGAGTTGTTCTTAATGCTGTCCTAAAGCTTCATTGATGTATGGACAGTAGCTATCAATGAACTTGTTTCATCGGTCGTTGAAGATTAATTGGCAACAATTTCTGGACTTGCAACTCGGTTACCAAAATTTGTCTTACCTAGTAATATTACAACTTTGAACTTACAACCATGAAGTACTTCATTTCATTCTCTGTTTATCTTTGTTAAACTGATTTGGATCTTTCCCGTACGTATTAGTCTGCCTTACATGTTCAGTAAGTAATGGTGAACCACTTTTCATTCCAGCCCTAAATAAGATTCAGGAAATACTGAAATGTTAGTAATACATGTATCAAAAAGACGTTTTGCATAAGTCATTCTTAACTAAAACTAATTTCTGACTTTGTCATAAGCTATAGTATTGTTGAAATTCGTTTCATTTCACTCTTTCTTTCAAAAGTTAACTCATTTTCAACTTTTTTATCCAACCATGAATTGCAAGACGAGCATCCATTACATTCCTTTGGCGCCACTCTTTCATGCCAAACGTATGACGCTGTACTACTTGGCGTCTTGTGATGAAAGGGAACGTGACATCGCAATTTGCTTCATTTTTTGGTTTCAATGCCCTCGAGATAAACGCCTACAACGATGAAACACATTTCGAATTAATGACGCATTTTCAGTCGTTAATTAGAAGCACGTTTCAAATAGAAAAATACCAGATGCTCAAAGATGCATTCATGCGGGAATTCTTCCGCTGTTATTATTTGACTTTGAATTACACGACTTATCCGTGTTGCTAAAAATAGCCCTGAATGCGGGACTTCGTAATCACTGATATGGCGACTATCAATTAATTTTTTTTCTGCATCATAAAAAGACAATGAAGTTGTAAGCGTGACGCATGTGCAGCCTTTTATGACTGTTAATTGGATAAACGTGGAATTTTTCAACAACACGTTATAATTAGAATTGTAAACAACTTGGTCCGCATGCATTTAATCCCCCCCTCCCCAAACAGACGATGTTCAAATAATATATGGTTGAAACTATAATATTGAATTCCTGCAAATCTACATTCGTGCGTTTTTGAAATAACTTTAAAAATAGTACGTTTAACTTGAAATAACTCAAAATTTTGAGATAAATGAATTGGTAGTGTAGGCGATGCGTTTCTTTTTTAGCGCTTCTTAAACGTTTTTATTACCGTTAAGGAATGCAAAAATGAAAGATACCAATTTCTAAATCTGAGGAAACATTAAACGACGATGAAGTAAATAAATGTATGGTTGATATGATTTATTTCATGGGACACTCACATAAAATATACACGAACTGTACATGTATTTATTTGGCATAACATCTAGCTCATGGGTGACTACTTTTCAGAGGTTCCGGTCTCTCCATTTTTGTCTTTTAAAAACTGCGCAATACACACATTAGTGCCACCTCGACAAATTCCCCGTGGTGGCAGCACTGGTGCGTGCAAAACGAAACTAAACACGTATCACATCGAAGCGCGAAAGAATGGGAAACACGTTCGGTTCGTTAGTTCGTTGAGATGTTATCAAGTGAAATCGAGATTCTGATTTATTTTAAAAGCTGGTGCCGAAAGGAGTCCATTCACCGGGCTTATTTAGGGGTAATTTAGCTAAGTGAAAAGCGGCAGATTTCGTCGAATCGGGTTTTACAGCCCGAAAAACTCAGCCATTTTGATGCCTATTGCAGCATTTTAGGACATTAAGCTGATTGCTTTTCATCGACCACTCCGGGTTCAGCCCGGTATCGGCAAATTATGGGGCAAATTCGATGTCACACGGCGAAACTAGATCCTCGCGTCTCATAAAATGCATCGGATGGTCGTTTTCTGGCAGTGAGGGGAATTCCCCATGCAGACCTCCCGCTTATTTTCCCTGGGGGGTTGAGTTATGACCATTGAGGATGCCACATGTTGGCTTTTATTCTACATAATTTAATAACGCCCATAAAGTACATTTAGGCCTCTGCTTTCGATGCTGGAATTGAGATGAAAATCCAACTGCATGCACTTTGCGAATCAGTGAATAATTTCACCCGAGGCATGACTAATCAATACCCACTTAACTGCGATAAATAATTGGAGAGAGCTTTGGAGCCAGGCCTAGACTTGGCGCAAAATCGATTTTTGGGAGCCCAGTTAAACGCCTCATTTAGTCGGCGTTAGGAACGCATCTGCTTCGAGACTCGAGGCACTTGGCTCGCATTTACTTATTTGCGCCATCAAGATGCTTCTCGTCTTCTCTCGTACCAATCATACGTTCAACCAAACGTGGAACAGATGGACAATGCAGGCCGTAACTCTGAAAAGACTGGCCTTAGGCAAGCACCACCAATGTGGAAGTGGTGGACCAGCGCCGTGCATAATGGGGGGGGTGGGGGTGGGGGTAGACCCCCACCACGAATTGTCAATGGGGGC
>JAQGAO010008877.1:0-10050 GCA_034697705.1 Ommatoiulus sabulosus | reverse complement strand
CAAGCACTTGGATCTGTTCAGATCAAGTTGTTTAACGTTAAAACATTTTCTAGAATGTAACGTTAATTTGAATTTGGAGCCAAATGTCACTTTGTAAGCCATGAGCCGTCAGCTGACATTTGGCCTGCTTCCTGATGTGGAATCGCCTTCTGGTGACCTGGTGATGACGTATGTGTCATCACCAATTAAAACCTACAAAAACTCTAGAAGGAAATGACATTGTGCAACCAAATCCTATAAAAGGAACCTGCTTGGTCATTTCTCTTCTCTCTCTACAAGTGTTTTAGCTAGGCAGGTTGTGAGTGTTACTCTCCTGTATTTTTGAGCATTTAGTTTTGCTTCTGCTGATCGAATAAATCCTGTGAAGTCAAGTCAACGTGAGTTCTTTAAAACAGTTTTATTTTCAACGATCGCAGCGTGCAAATTCAAGGGAGAATTTGCATTTCAAGTCAGGCAGAAGGAAACAAAGAGGATCTGTGTGAATTTCAACAAGGCGAAATTCATTCAGATTTGGTGAACCCTGAAGTATAAGGAACCACCAATTAACTGCAGCAATAATTCAAGCAAGGATCAAGGAAACGAACTGTAAGTGTTGAAACAACGGATTGCCGAAATTAAGGAGGATTCAAGAAGATTGAAAAATCGAATAGTTGTTCAAGAACAGCTAGGCCTAAACTTGGCAACACATGTGTAACTGTTTCTGTGTACAGAATAATTCGCAGCTGTCTTGTACAGACTGGAATTATTGTTTCCACGCCTGCTGTGAATTCCCAGTGCAATAGTCTGCTCACGATATACAACCTCTGAATTCGGGCCTTAAATTTAATATCTGACTCTGCTACCAATTTCCGACTGCGATCCTTAGGCCTAACACGTGTGTGTAGGACTGTCAGCTCAAAAATCAACAAGACACCCTTGCATGCTTCCCACGTCACCTTGCATCGCCTGACAAGCACATTGCAAACCTCAATCAATCTTTTTTTACATATCATTTGCATAATCATATTTCTTTCACAATATTGACGCAACAAAACAAATTGGAATGTGACCGACGTGCGAAATCTACGGTGGTGGGGGCGGGTCACATAAGCCCCCCTCCTCTGGGATGACGTCCCGACATCAGCAATAGGATAAAGATCTTGCTACAGCTTCACTTGTTGGCCTTAGTGATTGTCTGGTGATGAGGATCTGCTGTGGTGTTGGAGCTCTTGGGTCTGGGAAAGTCTCTGGTGATGAATCGAGCTCGACCACCCCCAGTAAACTCATCAGAAGACTTGCAGATGTTGTGGTGCTGGTTGTCTGTCCATGATGTGAATCAGGTGCCACTGCATCTCGGGTCCTGCTGCATTCTTTACTAACTTCAGCGGAGTCACTGGACCGGATCCATCAACCTGCTGCTCTAAAGGAACACCAAGTTAAATTCTACACAGAGGTGGCTCACAATTTTCAGAATTTTCGCTTGCTATGAACAGTTTCAATTTAGACACGTGTGAAGCAAATGGTACTGACGACTGCTCAGCACACAACATACATGCTACCAGGTTTAAGCATTGTACTATTGTGTAAGGACCTGAGTAGGGAGGTCTTAATTTCATACCCATTGGTTGAATTGCTACGTTGCAATACAAGACTTCATCCCCCACCTTAAATGTGATGTCTCTGTGGCGAGCGTCAAAGTATTTCTCTTGTTTAGATTTGGTTATTTTTAGGTGATCAAAAACCATGTCCCTTACTATTGTAAACCCAGGTACACATATGTCTGCCAAGGGAATGTTGCACAAGTTGGCAGTGTTTGATGGAGGAGCTAAGTTGACAATACGCGGGAGTGCACCGTAAACGACCGTATATGAAGAAGCGTGAATGGAGTCTTGAATGGTTGTATTGTATTGGAACGTGACAAAAGGAATTAACACGTTTAAATTCTCTGGGTTATTGTTGGCAAATTTTTGTAAAAGCCTAACCACTATCTTGACAACAGCCTCGGCCTGACCATCACACTGGGGATGGTATGAAAAGTTATTAATTTTTTTTAGACTAATTCTAGAAATTGTCTCAAAGAGTTTGAAAGGAAACCAGGACCTCTATCCGATAAGAGTTTGCAAGGAAATCCAAAAACTAGACCGATTTTTTCTAAGAGAAATTTGCAACTATGTGAGTTGTCATGTTTTCAGTGGGAATAGCAATTATACATTTTGAGAAATGGTCAACAGCTACCAAAAGTGTTTATATCCCAATTGTGTGGGTTCAAAGCCACCCACAAAATCAATTTCTGTGGTATGGAAAAGGGCTGCTATGGGTAATGAATGCAATAATCCAGCCAGCTTTTTATTCGGTTTGTTAAGATATTGAAAAACCGCGCAAGTCTTTACGAAGTTGTCAATATCAGTTTTTAATTTTGGCCAGTAATAATGTCATCTAAGCTTCTCTATAGTCGTTTTGGTTCCTGTGTGTCCAGTAAGTGGATCAACATAAGCAGCAGTCATTACCTTAATGCATAAGCTTTTAGGAACTTAAATGAGTGAACCCTATCTATGAGGGTTTCATAATCCACGAAGGAAACAGACCAACCTGAATTCACAGATGTTAAGTGTGACAGGCCATCAACGTCTGCATGGCAACGGCCTTCTTTGTATTTAATTTTGAAATCAAACTTTTGTAATGTGGCCGCCCACCTAGCAAGTTTGCCAGGAGGATCTTTTAAGGAGAAGAGATAGCACAACGAATGATGATCAGTGTAGACAGTTAATGGACGTCCGTCCAGATACTTATACAATTTTTGATTTCCCATAATATGGAATAGCACTCTCTATGAGTAGTGCTCCATAATGCCTGAGAAGCATAGGCCACGACGTGCTCAACACCCTTCTCTAATCGGGATAATATTGCTCCAATGGCATATGCACTCACATCGTTCTTTAAAAGTTTCAAGTTCGGGAGGGAAATGTCTCAAAATAGGTGGCTTTAACAGGCAATCCTTCAAATCATTAAATTCCTCTTGGGCATCCTTATTCCAATCACCATTTTTACTTTATGTAAAGTTTAAAGGTCTTAAGCATTTTGATCTATTACTTAAAGACAAGATAAATTCTTTGTAGAAGGATAATGCGCCCAAAAACTGCTTTACCACTTTCGGCTAAATTTAATTCTTGCCAATTTCGAATTGCTTGGATGTTTGTGGGATTTGGAAGAATGGATAAACTGTCTATAATATGACCCAAGTACAGTATGGATGGTTGAAAAAACCTGCACTTTTCTACATTGATTAAAAGCTTGTATTTTCCCAACCTGTCAAGAATGTCGGCCAGATGTTTATAGTGTTTTTCATCATCTCGCCAGTGCACACCCAAATATCTTGGAAGATTTGAGTAAAAACATGCAAGAAATCTTTGAAAATTTTATGCACTGTTCTTTGCATAATTTGACTCACAGTACAAATTCTAAATGGTAAGAAATTAAACTCCTAATGCGCGTCTGGGGTAACGATGGAGGTCTTACACTTGTGCTTGGGATCTAAAGGAAGTTGTAAGTCTGTGGCGTTGACATCAATGATAGAGAAGACTTTTCTGCCCCTCATTTCATCGAAAAAAATTTCCCGAAAAAGAAGTGGAAAGTTTTGCCTTGTAACTACCTCATTTAATTTTTTAAGCTTCAAAAAAGACGGTACTTTTTGCCCCCATTTGGAGTTTGTTGTTCCACGAGTACTACTGGGCTGGACCAGGGAGATGATGAAGATGAAATTATACCATCATCACAATGAATTTACAAAATTGTCCAGTACTTGTTGCACAAAGCACCGAGTCCCGAATTAATGAAGTGGTGCGAATCACAGGCGGAAAACGTGCGTGAATGTCTGCATTTCATGCTAAGAGCACCAAATGCGGCGCACTACCGCAAGGGGAAATATAAGCCTGAGCATGCAAAAACTGGAAAGTACATTAGGCCAATGCATCACAATGATTTCGATTTCGTTTTTGCCGAACACACTTTCTGATGAAAATGTTCGCAGCACCCTATACGTTAGTGGTGAAATGACCGCCACTGCCCTAAATGGGCACACAACATCGGAGCTGGACTAACAAGTCCACACCAGGTCGGGTTGCATGATCGAGTCCCGTAGACACCCTTACATGCTTCCCATGCCACCTTGCAATGCCTGACATGCTCATTGCACAACTCAATCAATTTTACATATCATTTGCTTAATCATATTTCTTTCACAAAATTGCCGCAACAAAACAAGTTGGAATGTGACCGATGCACGAAATGTATGAAGGCAAGAGCAGGCCACATATTTCCCTTAGCATGGATATCTTTATTCAAATCTTAATCTACATGTAAGTTATTAATAACCAAAATTATAAGAATTACCTTTCCACAGCAGAGAGCAATGACTGCACATGAATTGTCATGGCCTTTAACACCTCTTCTAGAGTTTCCACAGCTGTTGCTTGTGAAAGAAGATCCTGGTAGTGTACACATACTTGATCATGCAACTGCTTATTTATAAGCATGACGCCTTTGGCAATGTTTGATAGCTGGCTAGTGATTTCCATATCTTGGTGAATGGCCTGGTTTGTGAATGCTTTCACATCAAAACTTTCATTTAGGAACTGCTGATATGTTACTGAAAATACAAGAGAGGTGTTTCACCTGTTAGAAAAGGTGCTTATTCTCAACAGAAAAAATCAAGTAGCAAGCTGACTTTATGCAATTGCAAAAATACATAATTTTTTTGTCATATTAAAAAAATGACTTCCATTCCCTTAAAAATACTATTTTTTAGCCAATGTGGAAAAAACCTGACCACTCAGAACCATGTCACAAAATGTAATTTGTTTCATGACAATTGCCACTAAGACATTTTTGCATTTGTTCTTTTTTTATTTTTTTAATCGGAAAGACAATGGCTAGGAATTCAACCATCACAAAAATAAAGCTTAAAGAAAACGGATGGCTAATTAAACATACAAATAAGGCAGGTAAACTTTTAATTATATTGTAATGTAGGCCTATTTTAAAACAATTTTCTAAGTTCACATACTGTCATGTAGCAGCATTAAAGTGCTTGTTTTTACTATATACGCAATGCATGCATAGGCAAGATACCCAGTATAAATAAATGAATACTTAAACTTACAATATATAGACAACAATAAAAATTTAAAATTTCCTGGAAATTATTAGGTGCAATTTTACATCTTTCCTCTAGCTAATACTTTACCCACTTTCAATGGTATTTTAAATGTTTCATACGGTTTATTCCTAATTAAAGGGTAGTAATACAATAACAATTAATATAAAATCCATTTGTTGGAAATTTATGGTTTGGCCAATGATGGGAATTTGGGGATTGCCCCTGTTTGGTTTTTCCCTCCTTTTTAACTGTCATCTATGAGTATGATCTTTGTTCTATGGCAAGCAAGAAAACGAATGTCAGGGCATTGTGAGTAGCAATAATCTCCTGCCTGAAAATTGGCAAAATAATCGGATTCAGCCTCTGTAAGTTGATGCAAGAATAAATTAAGTGTTCTAAGCTTCATTCTACTGTCAAAGAAGTTTCTTCAGGTCGTTCTTCAAGCAATAATCCAGGTTCCAAGAACTCAGGTTTGGTTGACACGGGTAGTGCAACTACAAACCCAACATAAGTGGCGTCCGCGACAGGATCTGGAAATTAAGGATCAACATGGAGATACTAAAAAAGGCTAAAAAAGCTTCATTTATACGTACTGCTAGCATGCTGACTGATTATTTGGCCATGAAAACTACAGACAAAGATGCCCTGAACAAACCACTTGAGACTTGAAACTGGAAAGGATTGGAACACAACTAAGTACTTTTGGTGGAGAAATTGTTGAGTTTCTTTTAGAGCATGACAGAATCGGTGAAGATTATGCAGCTGAGCATGACAGTATTGAAGAATATCAAGATCAATTGTTATCTGTCCGGTATGATGTAAACAATTATCTGGAGTCCCATGATCAGCCTTTGAGGCATGTAACCAGCCTTGGAAAACAATCCAGGGCTTCTTTGAGTGGGTCTACCAGCAATGGTAAGAGGAAATTTAAGTTGCCAAAGTTTGAGTTGACTAAAATCACAGGAGAAATCAGAGATTGGCTGGGATTTTGGAGCCAGTTTAAGAAGATCCATAGGATGATGACATCGTTCCGAAGGACAAGTTTAAGTATCTAATACAAGCGACAGTAAAGGAATCAAGGGCACAAGAACTGGTGGAGAGCTTTCCATCCACAGCTGAAACTATCCAAAGGTCATCCAAAGTTTACAAAGCCGATTCGGCCGAGATGGAAGTGTACTAGTGGAAGTGTACGTAAGAGAACTCTTGTAATTGGTAATCCAAATGTTTCACAGTAAAAAGAATTGATGGGTATGGCAAAATTATACCACCATTTGGAATATTATCTTTGTGCTTTGGAGTCCATCGGCATTACCAGTGATAAGTAAACTGCAATGCTATTTCCCCTTGTTGAATCGAGGGGATGAAGATGCCAGAAAATTGGGATACCCCAAGCAACATCAACGAGTATGAATATTAAGAGTTGACTTAAGACGTTGATGGGATTTTTGCGTACAGATGTAAAGGTGAAGCACGAATCTTATTAGCTAGAGAAGAATTTAATCAAACTTTATCTTCCACTGCAACGTCAGCAAAAACAAAGAAAAAATAGGAAGGCCAATCAATTGAAGATGGAACTCAAATGTCAACAGCAGCCTAACGAAAAGAGGAAAACTGTTTGCATCTTCTGTGAGAAACCACATGACAGTCGAGAATGCTTCCAAGCACAGAAGATGTCCCTGAAAGAAAAGAAAGCCATGATAACTTCCAAAAGTTTTTTTGTTGCCTCTAACCAGGTCATTCAGCAACGGCATGTAAAACAGGAATCAAGTGCCCAGTATGCGGCAGATGACATTCAGTACTAATGTGTCCTAAACTGACATCTAACCAGGAAGCGGAAAAGGTCCAGACTAATGCCGCAAATGAAAAACCTGAGGTGGTCTTGCCAACAATACCCGCTCCACAGAAGTACTCTTGCAGACTCTGGCAGTGTATTTAAAGGGACAACACAAGCAAAAAATCGTAAGGTGAATCCTCAACACTGGTTCTCAGCACTCATACATTGTATGTAACTCAGCTCTAGACTTGGGTTATGAGGCACTCACCGAGGAAAACATCAGCTACACCTTATTTGGAGGATTGCAGCGTACCCCACAGATAACATTGATAATACAGATTTCTCCTCTTGTCTGCTATGAATATAATATCATCAGCATGCATTAGGATACAGATTGTTGCACTGTACCAATACTTGTGCAGCTTAGAAGTTTAGATAAGTGTGCTGGTAGGTCACTCATAAAAGGCTAAGTGGGTTACCCTGTAATGCTCCAGAAGTTAGGTAGGTAGGATATGGCAGGCCATCAGATGCATGAGTTTCAATGGTTATTTGAGCATAGCAAGTTGATAAATTATGAAATGAAGAAGAAAATCCAAAAGCTTTTAGCTTGGATCATTGGAGCTGATGGATAATGGAGTCAAATGCTTTTGATAAGTCGGCAATTTGACACTACATTCACTATATTTAACAATATGGCAGGTTACTCCGAACCTTCCCTCAAACCATTCAAGGCGACTGTATATTATTTAAATTAGGTCACATTTTTAAACTCTTAATATTGAATCAGCACAACAATTAAGCAGATAAATGACTCTCTTAAATAACAGGGCTATTTGGAATAGCCTTGTTATTATTTTTATTCCATTTCACCGATTTAAAATGCAAATCTAAGTTTCATGTAAGAATTGGGTTCAGTATAAACCAGGTAATACAAAGCCCCGAATAGACATGCCACAAACCACAAACTGTCGAAAAAAATTAAAAAACCAAAAGCTGAATTTACATAGATTCTTTGTCCTTCGTGCTGAGGGTCAATAAAGATTACAGAAAAAATAGTTTGTACATGTAAAAGCTTTGCTGGCATTAGCAATACTAACAACACTGCTGTCAATTGCATGATATATTGTAGCATGACCCTATTATTAGAATTGGAAGGTGGTCTGTATCTTATCTTACAATGTTTGTTGAGGATAATTTTTTTAAGTAACATGAACAACAATGCAATACATCTGTTTATTTTGGGGGAACAGCCTTTTTACTCGCGCTGTATAATTCATGGAAACCACTAAATGTAATTCAAATTAAAATCACAAGGTACAATAACAATTTCTATAGCACAATAGACCTGGCCCTTGCCAACAAAAAACATCCTGGAAATGACTGACTTCAAGGTAAGTACAATCGGATTATTTGACCACTTTCCTATTACCACCACCAAATTATCCTTAAGGACACATCCAACTGCAACAATCACACAATAACCCCCTAGCATCAATTATACCTGGAACACAGGCTCTAAACTTTTAAGCAAGAGCTTGGCAATGCAGTAACCCATATAGCAGCCTAGTCTACAAACACAAACACAATCTACTCAAACTTTCTAACAATCATCAGGAACACAACAACCATGCTAAATCTACTAACCTTCAAGAAAACAAACCGGTCAATAACAAACAAATCATCATGGCTAACAGACGAATGCAAAACTGCGAAAATAGTTATAGAGATCTAGCAAACCACCTACTACGTCGTCCATCTGCCCACGCCACAGCCTGCCTTAGCACTGGCAAAGCTACCTTAAAAAGATTGTGCCAAGATGCCAGAGACTGCTACCTACTTGCCTGGCACAACAAAATCACAACCTGCAGAAGTTCAACTGACTTCTGGCACACACTGGGAAACACCAAAACAAAATATACATCAACGCCATGCCCAATCAGAAATAACGAATGGAAAAAATACTACTTGGTAGTCTACTCTCCCCAACCCAAGCAACCACAAAACATTAATGTCGTACTTGCCAAAAATGAATCGTGATCGTGAATCGTGAATCGTGAAAAGTGATATCTTCGTCCCCACTCTTGGGACGAAGATATCACAATAGAAGAACTACTAAAAGCACAGTGCAAACGAAAACCAAATATAAAAGCCGACTTGGACCTTCTTCTGCCAGAAATGATACTTCAGTAAGTAAAGACTAATGAATTTTTTGTAAAATTTTTTAATCAAATATTCCTCTCACATATATTACATAAACAATGGCAATCCATACTAATATGCCCCATACACAAGAAAGAAGACAAATTGGCCGAAGAAAGTTATCGACCCATCTCACTTCTATCCTCTGTCACCAAGCTCTACATGGCCATAATAGCTAACAGAATCTACAACTAAGCACTTGCAGCTAGCATCATACCATCAGAACAAACTGCCTTCCAAATTAATATGGGAACAGAAGATGAAATTCTTTTACTAAACTCTCTTATCAAACAGCAACTCAAACCCCAAAAAGCATTGTAAACATTATTTGCTGAACTCACAAGAGCCTATCACTTAGTTAACCACTTTTTCCTCTGGTCAAAACTAAAATTCCTAGGCCTCCCACATAGTGTGACAAACCATTTCCTCTTTCTAGGCATCCTTAAACTTTGTAATCAAAGCAATAGATGGCCCATCTATTCCCATCAACATCACTTCAGGAGTCTTACAAGGCGACTTACTCAGCCCCCTATTATTTATATTGTTTATGTCAGACCTCCCTTCATACCTACCAATCAACTCAGCATGCCCATTCTTACATGTGGGTAAAAAATTCAAATGCCTTTTATATGTAGATGACATTGCTCTGACTACACCTTCTAAATGCAAATTGAGAGTAGCAATTAAAGCACTCAATAGTTACATAAAACAAAACCCCTTATTTAAACACTAACAAATAAAAGATTTTAGTTTTTGCATATGCAGAGAAAGAAAACCGAAGCTTAACACCTTCCTCTGGAATAACACACGACTAGAAGTGGTATCAAGCTGGACATAATTGGGAATAAACCCTAATAAACCCTAATAAGAAAACCCTAAATTTTTCTGGAAATATGTTAAATCTTTGAAAAAAGGCCCCAATTCTATATCTGCCCTGGCTGGT
>JAQGAO010008876.1:0-10050 GCA_034697705.1 Ommatoiulus sabulosus | reverse complement strand
ACCATTGCCCAATGGTTGCAATGTTGGCAAGCCAACACTTGCCCAACATTGGACCAACATTGCAGTGTTACCTGGGGAAGCTCCCCGACGGCGAAAACACGCGTAACTAGCGTGTCATGCCGGTGGGGGGCGCTGCCACTTCATCCCCGCGGAGAAGCGTAATGTCCACGTTGCCGGACACCATGAACGAGGGGGCAGGAGTAACAGACAAGGAGTCCCCCCCCACCCTCAAACTTGGGTGTGAACCGGCAAACGCTATTAAACTGACATCAATGTCAGTGCTTCCGAGTGCGTGCGTGGGAGTGGGTTACCCTCGTAAATACCATGGACAAGATTTCGACCATGCGGCATTTATGGTCTTCTATACGCCCCGAAAATCCCAGCGCCAGCTGTGGTGAATTCTGAGAAACTAGGAAATGGATATCCTAACAAAACGAGATTTTGCAACAGAACATTTTCCAATAAAAAAAAAAAAAAAAAGAAAACTGCATGAATTTTACCATATAGTCTATAACAATTCCACGATAAAAATAAGTCAATTTTTTTTAAACTTCTAGTTACATCTTTCACTTAAAAAGTTCCGAATTTAGGTAATTTCCCGCGCAAGCAGTTTTGCCACCGTTCGCTATGATATTAAAACACCACCAAACTCAAATACAGATTTAGCTTCCACACTCCTAAGTTAAAAATGGAAGAAGTAAAAACCCGTATACGAGGCGATCACCCGACACCCCCTTATCCCCATTTTCCCATTATTTTAATGTCGGTCAATTTAAGGGCAGTTCCTGGTGCAAAATTCCTCACCCCCACCGCATCAAAGTTGAAGATCACTCTCATCCCTCGACTGTGTTCAATTGATTATAACAACGTCACCCCCTTCTCCTCGCGCCGAATGTTACCTGGAAACCTTAACCAACTTAGTCATTGGCCTTCACATTTTCTTAAGAAATCAGGAGCCCCCCAGGGGGAGATTCGATCCACGAATAGCAGCACATTTTTGTGCCAATGCTCCGAGCCACGCAACACCCACAAAGACAACAACAACAACGAGGAGCGAAGATGAAGCGTCGTTGCGAAGTGTCAAACTGAAAAAGCTAAGGGCCAACCAACTCTTTACAAATCACTCCAGAATAAACGTGGGGGCGCTGATTTGAGAGAGGGGAAAGGACAACTACAGAGTGAAAATCCGGAAACAATTTGCATCCAATAAGATTAGAATCGCATTGAAAACCACGATTGAAGTCAAGCACCAATTAATTAATTATCGATCGATTTTAGAGCGGTTTCTAACAGTTTTAGGTCGCAACACGCTTTTTGAAAAGTACTCGACGCACTACGCGAACCCTCGGGAATGGGAACCGCAGAATGAACGAAGCAGGAGTCCGAACATGACATCTAACAACAATCCCAAAAAAAAAAACCTATAGAGTTAACCGAGTTGCGGTTTTTCGCGCCGCTCGCGGGTGATTAACTCATTATTCAGGTATATAGAGAAACAATCCGAGTCAGATTATCAACAACGGATCACTATCCGACAGATAGAGGCTTTTACTCCTTTCAAACAGAATGTTACAGATTTAGTCGATGTGCGCTCGTGTGCTACCCTGTGGGGATCCGGAACCCAGTGCCAAGAGAGCGACACTTGGTGGAGCTGCCAACATGTTGTTTTACTAATGGGGAAAACCGATTGTCTACGCCAGAGGTTCCAAAATCTGAAGTAAATCCTCGAGAGGGACATCTTTCCAATGTTCTGGAACCTGACCTGAACGGTTTAGCACATCTCTTAAAACGGACCCTCCTATTGGAGGCGCTACGACAGAGGAAAAGTACACTGTCACCTTTACTACTTCAGCGACCTCCCGGTCAATCTGTTGTTTTACTATCCACCACTTGATAAACATTTGACAGTGTTTACAGCATCCTTCACATCTGCAACATCTCACATTTCCCCTCACATCCCAACCATTGTTCATCATCCCCGTGTTTATCATCCAAAGCGTGGTTAGATTCAGCGGCACTAGATGGCGTTACTGTCGAATGCTGCACGGTAACAACCAGACCTCTATTGGTGAATGACGATAAACTCAGTTATCAGAGAAAACGAACCATTTAATGCTTGCACGACCGATTTGGGAGTGTATATTCGGACCACCCATGGTGGAGAAAGCGCCATTTGTCACGCTAGTTTTCATACCGGATCATTTGCTTCAAGAATACGAGCATTACTTCCGAATGTGGACAAATTATATACATTGTAAATGCGCAACTGCATTTGGGTTTTGATAAACTATACTACTATAGTAGCCTACGTGATTCCAAATCAACTTTATCGTGTGTACACAGTGTACGCCATCAAAAGCATTCAATGTAGTTGGCTACTGTAAATATAAAGTGACTGCAATATGTTGTGGTGAGGTATTTTGAGGAGTCGTAAAATTAAATCATCGTGTCCAGGTACAAAGCATAAATCAGAGACCCCCAAAATCCAACCAGTCGAGGCATGACCACAAAAATCCCCTTAAGTTAACTCGCCTACCATCTTAAAAATAACCAGACTTTGGTGGGTTCCGGTGAGATTAATGGTTTGGCCAAGCCAAACTCATTAAAATTAGGATGCTGCAAACTCCTCAAATTCAAATAAATTTGGGGAGCAAATTTCACGAGCTTCGGAAAAAGATGAGCGAAAAGAAAATCATTTGACGCTACAAACAGCATATATATTCGATGAGCATAAAACCTGCAATGTTAAAATTCGAGCATAGATAACTTGCACGTGACGTCACGCAGCTCGTGGGCGTGGCTATGTGGCTCGATTTACATTGTGGGCGTGTTGAGGGGTATTGAATCTGAGAATCGTGGCTCTTATTCTATAAAATAAGAAAATGCCCCATTAGATAATATCACTTACCCAGGAATAGATTTTTTCTCCGAAAGTATAGATACTTTGATGCTTTTTTGCCGCTGTAAATCAAAAATTGCATGAATTTGCATGCAAAATGATACATGGAACGAATGCGCGTGCAATTTATCTATAGCGAAGGCAATCATATTTTTGCCACAGTAAAATTATGAAGCACCCCAACAAGTCTGATCTAGGCGGATCCAGCACGCGTCGTCTGCTTGTGAAAGTGATCTATCGTAATTCGAACAATGTATGAGAATAATTAACGCTATAATTTTCATATAAAAAAGACAGATTTCGGACGTCATTTGGAATGAGTTAAAAAATGAATTTCGTCAAGTTGAATTTGTCACGTGTTTTGTTTGGGCCATCCGAGTAGACAGACGCCCTGCACCGCGGAGAAGTCGAGCGTTATTTACAAAATGCGAATATTGGGCATTAAACCCGTAGTATTTATTTTATCAAATCCACATTATTTGTCCATTGCCCCCTGAGTGCGTTGCGCAGACAAATGGTAGAAGCGCGTTATGACAGACCTTTTATAATATACAGAGGGCTTTGGCTCGGGTCGCCATAGTAACCCATAAAATATAAGGGGTTGGAGGGGAATGAGAAAACTGAGGGATAAAATTATGGAGGGATGGAGTATTATAAGAAGGGAACAAAATGGGGGTAATTTTTTGACGAGGCTATGCCAAGAAATTATAGGTAAGGCAAGGCAAAACTGCCGGCCATGTTTTTAAAATTTATCTCGAAGTGCGTTTTTTTTATCGCAAAATCAGGGTTCGAGTCCCCCCCCCCTCCGCCTCCCTAGCTTTCCCCCCCCCCCTTAAATTACACCGCATACATATTAATATTTTCCAGAGCTGTTTATGCACGTCCATGATGGAGAACTAATCTCCGCTGTTCTTTTTTATTACCAGCCAGATGACAGGTACGTAGTTAAGTTCGGTTTAATATATTAGAGTTATAACGCGGTGGTCCATGATTTAACCATTCATTTAGCGGTTATCGCGGAGGAGATGCACGGCGCAACGGAGCCTGTTTTACATTTTCAAAACTTCCCATTTTTAAGTGGGATGATCGCGCGTGGTTTAAGGGCATAACAAATAATTCGCGAAAGTGAAGTTTCGCCGGAGACGCATGCCCTCATTACCCCATCACTTTCAACTCCATCGTTTTTCGCCCGCTGGGGCATTTTTTCAAACATTTTTCAGGATTTTTTTGGAAATCGTTAGCATTTTTTTTTTTTTTCAACTCTCGTAATATAACGCGCAATAACGAACGTTTCGTTTCAGACAAACTCGCGTTTCGCTGGATAATTCATCTCCGATACAAAATTCAGCGGGGAGAATGCGGTCAATCAGCTGGATTAACGCGGACAAGTCAACGAGTCATTGTACCTTACTACAAATTTCTCCAATTTCAATAATGAAAATTCGACTTTGTATGCGAACGTAATCCGGTTCTAAAGCCGACCATTCACGAGGAAAGTTATATCTGGAAATACGGCATGTTCAAAAAGTCAAGTCAAATGAAGCTAGTCTAATTACTTTCAGTTTGAAATTTTCCTTTTATTGTAAAAAGCCATGGTTAGTAAAATGCTCGGAAATATGCGCTTGACTTTTCGGACCCGCCTAAAATTGCCAAGTTTCCAGACATAACTTTCGATCCCCCGTGTACGGATAAACGTAGATTGGCACATTAGGTGCACCGGTTCGCAGGAGTTGCTTTTGACCGCCATCTTAAAAGCTAAAAACGCCACCCATATACAGCTATTATGTAATTCGAATTCAATTAATTACACGCAACTTGAAAGGTGTGGGGGCACTAAGAAAATAAAAGTCCGCTGCACGGCGCTGAAACACATGCAGTTCTTGGCTGGACCCGGGGTGGCCCACGTTTATCGGGCGCCTGGAGTGAAACTATCGAACACACAGTTTAAAAAAAAAAAAGAAAAACGTAAACAACAGTCATCAAACACTCATATCGCGATGGGTGATTTATGCCACGTTTCCAAAAACGTGCGCAAAAAAAGCCCCACAGGGTTGATCCGGCTTGAATTTTAATTAGGCGGCAATAGCCACCCTCCACCCATCCTAGCTGTAACAACTGGGCCACAACACGCTTCCCCGAACGACTATGCGACAACTAAACCGAAACGCACGTGTTAAATGTCAACACAAAAATTGTGACATGCCAGAAATTGAGCAGGTGGGCGGAAATTATATTCGATGATAATCGGTGATTATACAACAAAAAAAGGAGTCTGGGACAGCGAGAGTTCAAAGTGGCTTTTCACGACTACTAAATGACAACAATTTTGATTAAAATCATGATAGAACGTTAATGCGTTTAGTTGTCCCAAACAACCATTTGAAAGAGCGCATATATACCCAAAAGCGGAATAAACAACGCGAGACCACAATACAGGAAATTCGCAAAATCGAGCAAATTCCGGTTATTAAACATCGATCTCTGAAGACGCGTGTTCCCCATGCCACCGAACATGTTGATTAGTTCGTATACGGCATTTTAGGTCTTCGCCACGCTGGTCAATATAACCAATTAATAATGGTAACCCATGCATTCAATTACACCCATCATGTATCTACTGTATTTTATAAGCCGATGGGATTAATGCGTCAACCGCGTGTGATTCATCATTTAAGCGCTCACGACTGATTGGCACGTAATTACACATCGCCATCATCGGGCCTAATTGCAGTTCATTGGGCATTATTAAAACGTGTTCATTAAACTAGATTCGATGTTTCTGTCATTGTTACCTTCAGCGGTACGTACGTTTCGAAAAGGCCTCGGATGTCTTCCGCTAATACCAGGTCTGACGCTAGGGGGCAGTGCCTGTTTTCGTTATCGTTATCAACCAAATATAAAAAAAAATGTCATTGAAGCTGGCCTACTACAATAGGATTGCTGATAATTACAAATGTTGATCGATTGGTAATTTATGCACTGCGGAGCTTATTAAAAGATTACAACACCAGAGTACACGCGTGCGTGCTCGGATAATATTGCTCAACTAGAAATTAGAACAAGTTTAGGACTGATATAAGCTATCGCTCAATTTTTGACCTTCATCCGATAAAAACGCAACTTGACATAAAAAGTGCATTACGTATACATGTATATTATGGACGGTCCTTTATTTTTAACCCATTGCTTACTGCACCGGTCGAATTGGATATATTCACAATGCTAAATAACGAAAACTTCAGCGTCACTCGAGTCCTCTATAAAATTAATTACGCTGCGATACATTTAATATTTAAGATTAAAAATAATAGCACGTACATTTTAATTTGGGATCAATTCGTCTTGCCAAAAAATAAATAAATTAAAAATAAAATTATGAAGAAACATCTATTGTGAGATTGGCTGTATCCTATTAGACGACCACAAACGATTATTTTTTACTATTGACTAATTCATCAACATTTAAGTGTGTTTTACGAACGTCATAACATTGAAAATTCAAGAATATTTGACAGCATTGCCCAATCGCAAAAAATCGATAACTTTTTTTTTTTTTTTTTTTTTTGGCACATTACCATCAGCTCGAATATTTGGTGATAATAACACGGTAACATTGCGCGAGGCTTAATAGTGTAATTAGACCATACGAGGAAGTGTCTGCAATTCACCAGAAATGGCTCAATTATATTTACGGCCCCGTTTTATTGAATTGTAGTTGCGAGTTTCCTTATTTTACGACATTTAACGGAGCTTTTAACTTTTTAATAACGGTTAATGAGGCGATGAAAAACGAAGGGTGGAAATTTCGAAAAGACAAATAGATCGGTAGCGCCCCCTTTCCCTCACGCGTGGAAGCAATCCTTTTAAAATATCACAAAAATGTTCCATCTCAAATGCATCAATTTGAGTGTTTTTCAACGAAGACGGAAAAAATATCGATTTTTAAAATGACAACAATCTATTATATCTTTTTTCTTTCCTCCGCGAATAAGGAATTGATTTTCGGCCCCCTTTTGCGCTGCACCCCACTCCATCCCCCGTTTTATTGAAAAAGCAATAAATTCTTATTTCATATATATTCAGGCATAGTAACAAAACAAAAAATAACACGACATACGCGCTGGTACCAATATCATACATCTGGGACCGTGCATAAACTACGTCCATAAAATTCGGATTAAAACTGCCATCACTGAAATACTAGAAAAATCTAGAGGAAAGATGTCTTAATATAGTTTAACAAATTAAGGTTAGAATCGTGTCTGGAGTGGAGACAGTTGTCTGTCTTTAAGCATTTGAACTATAACCTAAAGTGCATCAGGGGAGCAAGGTAGAAATTATTTTGAAGAGAGATTCTCGATGAAAATATGACGCAAATCGTAATTGGTATCTATAACACGAGTTTGTTTCTTTGATTTGTCATTAGATGGCGCATGTCGAGCTCTAATTGCTAAATTTAGCACGAACGATTTTTGGAGACTATCAGCGCCATCAGTAGGAACGTTCGTCATAAGCGAAAGCATGGCCCTATTGGACGATAAACGCGCTGGACAACCCAACGATAATATGTAAAGTTGCGAAACAAAAGTCCTTCACCCCATCATTTTAGGGGCATATAAAACATGGGGCAAAAGTTGGGGGTGGCGAGCGAATGAGGGAATACAAGGGGAGGAAGTGGGGAAAATTTTGCCAGTTTATTCACCTTCTGGCAAAGACACTCATTTTCCACCCCTAAAATACCAGTTTCTCACCTGACTTTAATTTAAAAGTCGAGAATGTAAAAATAAATACGCGAACATATCTCGCAATAAGCAGGTGAGAAAAAATATAGGAAAATACTACGAAAATAGGTACCTCCATTTTTAATTTCCTGCTCCCCATTATTCATTATTGTTATTACGCCATGGCCCATAGTGCACCCAACCAGGCCGAGGGCATCCTGTAGGGTTACTAACAAATAACACTTATTTACTACTTTTCTAGTCATTTTAGGTACACAATATCATTGTACTCCTTCAGCCGTTTTTTCTCTCTATTTACCACCCGTTGTCAGACCATTCAAAACTCTTTTTATAAAAATAAAGATGTAGGCTAGGGCGGATTTTCAGCTTTTCGTGAACAACTGATTCGATCGAAATTAAAAAAGAAATTAAAGAAAGATAGTAAAATGAGTCAACTCTTAACAATTAATTACATGCATTTGGAATTTTCAGTGAATACGATGACGATCAATGAACATGCCCAGTTTACTGTCAGCTGATCGCCGTTTACTTTCTAATGTCAAATAATTCGAAAATTAACTCTCTTCCTGATACATCTTACGCAATGCCTTCAGTAACTAAATTAACAAATTGATGCACTGAAGTAGAATTTTCTACAAAAGTTTCGTATTTAATCGTCCCAAAAACTTCCACAAATAGCTGAAATTACATCACTAAGCACAGTATACGCACGGTCCCGAAAATACGACTGCAGCGCAAGAATTGATACGGCGGTCAGTACTCGATCAGTACTTTCCAACGGGAAGTGACATTGACGTGTCACTCGCTCGACATATACAAGATAAGTTAGCCACAGGGTTGCACAATACTGCCCAATTGGCTTATAAGTATACAGCAATCCGTTTGAAAGGAATGATATAGCGATAAATCCATTTTTGATAAAGCAGACGCTGCCTATTTTTTGTCGTCTGCTGTACATTTTTTCTCGCAGGCAGCTTTGGGTACTGGTCGCCAGTCGGGAAGTTGGCGCTGCGAATCGGGACATGAGGAATGCGCGAAGTGACCATACTGGTGTTACGTATAGTGTGACACTAAGAGTAGTGAAGTACGTTTCGCCCTCGACCTTTTAGGCCCCCTGTAAGAATGTCAATGGTGTGAATTATGCACCCTTTGGCGTTTTGCACCATTCTACGTTTAGTCTAATATGCGATTCGACTGGTTTCAATCTGCGATAATGTTGACAAAACTACTCGAAACTGGTTTTCATTGCTAGATAGTCGAATCTGAAGAATGGTGCAACAAGTAAACTACAGTTCATTTCGCAGAAAATGGAGACACGATATACATAGCTCGTGCTAAAAATAGCTGTCAACCAGAACCGAGAAAGTGCAGCATTTTAACGCCACAACTGAAATAACCCGAATTTAATTGGAAGATGAAATAAAAAGGATTCGCTGTTCCGTTATCGTCATTATTGGCAATACCCCAAGTCCGATTGCAACGCCACTCGTAGAATAATCCAACAGCTTTACGACTTTTTACGTTTAGTATACAAACAGCAGCATGACAAGAGCAGAACCGGGAAAATTGGGTGCAGACGATTCGACCAAAATTTATTTGAAAATCGCCCATAAAGGAGACAGTCAGCCTGCGCAGTTAATATACAGTACATTGTATAGGGAAAAGTCATTGTATTTTTTTAATTCCAGTATCCGCGAGCAACCAACTCGCCCCCCTCCCACAAAAAAATAAAAACGAAACTTATGATTTTTCCTTCCCTCAACTTTTTATTTTTCGTTTCAAATTACCGGCCACTTGTGGTTTCGCTGCATTGTATGGGCCAGTGGGCCACGAGAAAAAAACTTGAGCAAAAAAATAGCGAAGCAGCTATTAAACCCATAATTTACCGAGGAAAGCGAAGTTAGTTACCTCCTCCTCAAAAAACAGAAAAAATGCGCTTATACGAAGAACAAAAAGTAATTAACGGCGCGCAAGGGTAAAAAGTCAAAGAATTTGTGCAATTTGAAAACTGCTGCCCAGGTTGGTCCAACTGGCCTAAATAATAATAATAATAATAATGATGCCAGGGATATTAAAAAGATGCGAAGATCACGACTTGAATGCCAGCCACATACTGTACAGAGTGAAGAACGAAATTTTTCAGTAAAAATAGAATGCGACTGCAAACTTATATTTTAAAAACAATCAAAATGTAACAAAGATGGCGCCTCGCTTTATATAACAAAATCAACGCGTTCATTTTCTTTAATAAAACTAAGATTTTTGTACTTAGAAATCGAAGTACACGTTGACTAATGACTCTCGTACAGAATTGATGCACATGTAGTGCCTTGACTTACGGTAGCAGTAACCAACGAGGTTCAAACCTCAAACTTAGGTTAAACCAGCGATTTGGGTTAGCAAAAATGG